>CM034353.1:104059638-104117670 GCA_019925275.1 Mytilus edulis | reverse complement strand
TGACACCAGGGTTGAATGAGGTTAAACATTAAAAGACTGTAAACTTGTAAGTATTTTCAGTCATTTGTTCAGTATCTGTGAAATGACAGTAGGCAAGTTACGACAGTAAAACAGGTTTTAAATTTATGATAGGTTTAGGTCCTTCAGGGTGTGAAGCACATCTTAAGTATATATTTTTTGTTTTATTTGTATAACTCAAGGCCAAGTGATCTTCGTGTAGAACGTCAGGTTTCAGGACTTTGGTTACATAATTACACGTTTGTACAAAAACCGAGGTCCAATTATGAGATGACTGGCTTTGCTAGAATTACAGTGATTATTAGTGAAAAAGTATTGTATATCTAGGATACAATTTTCAGATTTTCTTGGTTTTGTTATCTCATTTTCTACCAATTTTCATACTGTTCAATTTGGTTTTATATGTCACTGTTTTTTCACATGATGTTTTAAATTTAAAGCCTAGTTTATAAGTGACAACTGATTGGGAGGAACTAATATTTCGATTCTTTAAAATCACTATTTTAGATGTAGTGGGCCTTGAAACTAGGAACAGCAGTGCACCAAGTTGAACCTTGTAAATGTTAATTTTGATCAACAAATATTGTTTTTTACACAAGTTTGTTTATTTCCAAAAATGATCATATAATGTCTGCATAAACACAAACTTGAACAACAATTCTGTCATGAAGTACTGGTATATGTACATGAGGTAGGACTGGAAATTATAAAATTTTACACAGGTTTAAGGGTCTTGAAAATGAATACAAGAACCTCCCCAAGAAGATAGTCGCTTTGCAGAAGGGTGGATAGATCCATGTAACAATTTAAGTTTGAATATTTCTATAAATGAGCATTTGTGTCATTTCAGTAAAAAAATAGATGTGTACTAAGTTGTAAAGCCTTTTAATTTCTAATGCTTGTACTCTGCCCCCAGTTCACAATGAAACTGTGCTGTACTCTGGCCAAGGAAAGTAACAAACCAATATGAAGACCTACAATGGACTGGCCTTTTATCATGTAGACTGCATCAGATTTCTTTTTCTTTTCCTGAATATACATGAAATATTTGCCACTTGAAGTTAAGAAAGCAACAACTTTGTATTAACAAATAGCATAAAATGTCGACAGTTTAAAAACTTAATAGGAAACCTTTTTTAAGATAAACACTTCAAAGATATAATGGTAATAAATGCATATTAGATTATGTAATAGTTGCCTTAAATTGCATTTACAAATGTTTATTTTACAATGGAAGTTTGTTATATTTTATTAAGGGGAGGAGTTACCTACCTTTTGGAGCCATAAGGGCTGTGGAACATAAGCATTTATTCAGTTTCAAGTTTAAATATGGCTTAGAGTAATAATAGATGGTTTGTTCACCTTAAAAGTTCAGTCTTGTTAACATACAAGCAAGCTAATTAAGCATGAGAAATTGTTATGATAATGACAACATATTATTAATATGGTACATGTATAGTACTTGTTAAAACCATTACATAACTGGTTTGATAAATTGTAAAAAGATGTCTTCAAAAAGAGAAGTAGGAAATGTAGAGCAGGCTTATTAAATCTGTTGTGGTATTTAGGTTAATTCTTATAGGATATCTGTTAAAAATAAGAGGTTTTAGTAAGAAACACCAGAAAGAAAAGATGTGAGAAAAAAGTTGTATAATACCACTAGGTAAATAGAACACTTCAAGCTACATTCAAAATTTAAGTTACTTTTCTTTAACATTTACCAATGTTCTTATTGAGGTCACGATTTAAATTGGTCGTACCTTGTGCTGGATTTGATAAATTTCATTGTGTAAACCAATGTCTTGGAAAGTGATACTGGTAGTAAGATCTCAAAATTATTATTTTCTCTATCTGCTATACAATCTCTCTGGGAATAGGTGACACATACATACACTTTCAGATTAGGTTATATTGATGGTCTTTGGATATTTTTTACAATTTGGTCCGAATCCCAAGGGTCTATTGATATATTTTTTCAATTTGGTCCCTCCACAAGGGTCTTTGGATATTATTTACAATTTGGTCCCTCCCAAAGGGTCTTTGGTTAACAAATTTCAATATTTTCACTTTTCAAACACATGAAGCTGAGTTGCCAATATTGTTTTAATTTTGGAAATTTTAAATGTCTATATATGATATAAAAAGAAGACTGAAAAAGTTGAGAATCAGTAGTATTATTTACATCAAGACTGCCAGTTAATTTATTTTCAAATATTAATGAAAGTGAATGGGACCCAATTTGAAGAATATGTAGGTTGGCTAGTTACTTCAAGCTGAAGTACAAAATATTCCGTTTTGAACAAGTATCAGTCTTTTGTGGTTTTAAGTTGTTGAGAACTCAAGTTGCACTTGTAAAGGAAAACAGTAGCTGATAAATAGGCCAGAATTTTAGTGAGGATTATGTGCATTCTTTTAATTTGGAGATGTGATCATTTAAACTATGTGGAGATTAAACATAGATCAGAGAAAGAGTTTTCATTTCATTGGGGGTATTATGATAAAAGCTTAAGTCAACACAGGTTATAATAACCTTATCATCATGTTTCAATACTAGATCGCTTGTAAATGACCCTTGGTGAATGGCCAAATTTTAAAAGTTTGTCAACATTAGGGATTAGAATAGCCCCAATTATTTGGTATTGATGTCTGAAATCCTGATAGTAGAAACTCAAAAGAAACACGTCAGAATTCAAATGTTTAGTACCAAAGTTGTGAAAATTGAGATTTCAGTATTGAAAAAAGTGGAAGGGTCCTATTTGTCTTATCAAATGGGTCTGACACTTTGTCAGAAAAATGTTTGGTTCTGTTCAGGAAAGAATTAAATAATTTTGAGCTCCATTGAAATTGAGTTAAGTTGGTTTCCAAAGTTGTAAAATGGTATAGATAAGTGTGAATTAACAAATGATAAATGTCTGCATGAAAAAGATTAAGTAATAGTAAGTTTGATAAGTAACTCTATGCTAGACAGTGCCAAACAATCTATTTAAGGAACGAATTGGGCCAGAATGTCTACAGTAAGAATATATTATTTTTTGGCTTTTTTTCCCCCCTTTGTTCTGCTTGGGATGATAATTAGAAACTACAGCAGCAGAGTGGTACACCAGATAAATACAATACCAAGTTTTGATTCAATTACAGGATCGGCACAGAGTTAAAACAGGTCCAGGCTTTTAAGGGTTAAGAGTCTGGGGTTGAGTTACATGTGTATTTCATGAAGTTTGTGATTAAAAAGGTCCTAATTTGCACAAGGGAAAATCTTAATTCTACAAATTTTAGGAAAATGTTTGTTGAAATATCTTAAGGATTTCACCATTTGTTAAAATTGAACTGATTCCTAAGAATCAAATCATAATCTTCACCATACACCCTGATTTGGTTGACACAACGTTCAGGTTCTCGCTAAAGATTTTTGTTCGTGAGTTGACATGCCCTTTTTTCATGGCCTTCAGAGGGAAGAAAATAGATAGAAATCAAATATTTTTTTCAAGAACACAGCTCATATTCCTATACTATATCAAAATAATACAAAAATATAATAATTTGCATGTAGTATATATTTAAATTATGTGTGTAAAACCATTGTCCTTTAGTTACCTTCAAACACAATTTTTTAGGTCTCAATTTAAAAAACTAATAATAAGGCACCAAAAAACTTGGAATTCAAAGTACACCTATAGATAATTTCATAATATGATGAATGTGTGGTCTATATAAATTTTGTTAAAGTTCAATGGCTATTAATACTATGATCTTTAAATTATAATTACTATCATGATTAAGCCATTGTTTTTCAGATAAAGAAATTGACAAAATATATTAATCAAATGGCATTTAACAAGGGATTTTACAGATAGTCACCAAAATCTAGGTTACCGCTGAACGATACTTGGAACTAGATACCCAGGGTTTCAACATGGGTCACAATACTTTTGTTTGTACTCTGTTTATCGGCTTAATCGAAGCATGTACTCACAGAGAAGAAGTGTTTAATCAACTGGAAGGTATAAACTCCTTGTAGTAATGTATATCGCTACACTGTCATAATTTCTGCAAAGGCGAATACACATTGCAAACAAAGCAAGTAGTATGATAAGTTAAAATTAGGACACAAGCATAAAATTATGCATTCAGTTGCAAGGTCACTGAACTGACTGCAGTAGATATATATGATATGCATTAAATGCTCTTTATAGGTAATTAGGTAAACACTGCATTGAGCAATGCGAATTGCATGTTTATTGACTTTAAATGTTTATATTATGATTCTTTACAATTAGCTGAATTGTACTCAAAGTTTTTTGGCCCAGAATAGCTAAAAGTAGAACTATCAAAAGAGAATTGGTATTATTTAATGTTTATTCTAAGCATAGCTTTGCATCCCATCTTGACACTTGTGGTGTTACTTGGTACTGATAACATTAAAAGTGATATGGCTATTTCAAGCTGATTTGAATGTTTAGTTCTGTAGTTTAGTGAAAATAACATGTAAGTATTATTGTTGGGTCCTGTAATTACATGAAATTCAGGTCGTTTTCTTCTAAAAATAAAACCTGTCATCACATTTTGTGAACCTCTCTTATAGTATTGTTTTTACAAAGGAATTAAGATTTTTCTGGTCTTTAATAAGTTTGTCCATTGTATTGGATTGTGTGCTTCAAAGTTGTATCTGATTTTTCTTCCCTTGATATAGATATAAGAAGATGTGGTATGAGTGCCAATTTTTACAGTATATCCTGTCAAAGATTGTAAGCAAGAAGAACCCAGAAGAGTTCAAACCCTTTTTTAACTGGGCTTGATTATAATTTCTTGAGATTATGTTTGTAAAGGAGTAGGGGCAATAAGGCCCTTATTTGGCCCAAAATTTACTGCAAATTATAAATTTATCATACATATTTTTAAATTACTGAAAAGTATCTCAGGTAGAAGGAATTCAGAAAAACAAAATAGTTTTGGACATTGAACAAGTTATCATGGCAAAAAATCATGCCTTAATTTGCATATTTTGTAAAATTTTGTGATTTTCCTTGTTTTTCATCAAATTTTTAAGTATATTTTCGATTGGAAAAGTATGTGCGCACCCAAGAAACAACTTTATATTTGGTGAGATTTTGTCAATAGTAATAATAAAGCTTCAGTTAAATTATTTTGTTGTTTCTTGGCTGCGCACGATGTTTCCACAACAGAAATAAAGATGGAAAACTGCATAAATTCTGAATTTTCATCGTTTTTGTGAAAACAGTACATATTATGACGTAATTGTGACGTCATCACATAAGAATCTTAATGTTTTTCATTTATATTTCTTGACCCTATGCAATTCGAAAGATTATGTGCCAATTTGAAAAAGTTATCAAACATTTTATTTTCTTGGGCCAAAACCAGGCCTTAATGCCCCTACTCCTTTATGATCATTTGATTATTTTGCTCAGGTTTAAACACATAATACATGTACACAATATCATATTTTCAATGAGGTTTTGAATATTATTCTCAATTGTGTTGATATATAAAACACAGTAGGTGACATGAATTCTATGGCTTTCAGTTAAACATTGGAAGAGTATTGTACAATGTCTTCAAATGTACTTTTAACAAAATAAATGGTTGTAATCAATCTGAATTAATGGCAGCCTTGAAGCATTTTCTTGTAAATAGATTAATGGGCTATAAAATGCTTTATTGGGTAATGTTTCCAAATATAGCCAAGGTTACTTCTCTTGTACAGAGCTGGTCTGTCTCTCAAACCACAAATCATTGGACCATATTCTAAAAATATGGGCTGATCTCTTCGTCTATTAATATAGCCTGGTAATAGATTTTTAAAATTTTGAGCCTAATTGAATCTGTCATAGGGAATATTAGATATTTCTATTTTTATGCCCCATCTACGATATTATGCCCCACCTATGATAGTAGAGGGGCATTATGTTTTCTGGTCTGTGGTTCTCTTCTTCCGTCCGTCCGTCCGTTCCTTCCTCCCACTTTAGGTTAAAGTTTTTGGTCAAGGTAGTTTTTGATGAAGTTGAAGTTCAATCAACTTGAAACTTAGTACACATGTTCCTTATGATTTGATCTTTCTTATTTTGATTTCAAATTAGAGTTTTGACCCCAACTTCACGGTCCACTGAACATAGAAAATGATAGTACGAGTGGGGCATCCGTGTACTGGGGACACATTCTTGTTATGTCTACATTTAATGTTTCCTTATAATACACAGTATGGATGACATTGTAGATTTTTTTTATAAAAATCAAACCAATTTGTTTTATAGTAATTTAATCAATTAAATAAAAATTTAAAAACGGGTATTTTAGAGCTTTTACTATATCAATAAGGACTTAGATATTTAAATTCCAGCTTTCGGTTATGTAAACTGGTAATCAAAATTGAGCAATTTTATACATAACACAGTTTTCAGTATTTATTTGGACAAATAAGATAATCTTGGGTATTTTGGGTTGTGAATGGCAGCTATGGGTCATAGCGTTAGAAGTGGGTACTTTTTGTTGGGGTTTTAACCATGTACAATAAAAAACCACACAAATGGTGTTTAAACTATTTCTATATAAATTGTATGAACTAGGCCAAGTATGGATAATCTTTATGGTCCATTTTATCTGTTTTTTGGAAGGTTAAATGAGGTGTTTTGTAATAGTAATAGTTCTTTATTCTTGTCAACGAGAATAAACCAGATTTATTGATGTACTTATCTAGTCCAGGTCCTGATTTTTTTCATATCTATGATTGCATGAAAAGGTGGTTAAATATTTTAATTAATATTGATTATAATTCCGTGGTTCAAAGCTTTTCACTATAAACTTGATGCATCCTGAGAAATGTTGTTTGTAAATATTGTATAATTATATACATAAGAATTTAATAAAAGGTAAATAATGTCAATGACCTATATGTCATCTTTTACAAATATATAAATTGATCACTAAGTTTATGGATTTATGTATTTTTAATGTTAATGAAGCTCCCCTGTGTTGTATTCACTTAACTGTACCTATATTTCAATCTGGAAGATTTCCATGTTAGCCTAGATATTAAATTCTATGTTTTGACCAAACTTGCACATCAAGAGTGCTTTATACCTCTCCACTTATTCTCTATAGTTATGTTATCTCATAAAGCTGCTTCTGCTCAAAATGGACCTCTGCTGTTATTCTGTTACCTCATCTGCACAAATATTTGGGCCTTCTTTTACTTTAAGAGTCCTTGTACTTTAGAGTTAAGGTTCATTCATGGTTATGGTTAGGTTAGCGTTATGTTCAATGTTTAGAGCTAGTATGGGTAAGGGTAAGGTTTAGGGTTAAGAACAGTTTAGTATAGGTCTAAATGGGTAAGGGTACCCCTACAGTAAAAGATGGTCAATATTTGTAGCAGACTGCCAATCAGCAAGTGTACTGTTACTTAATATACTGGATAATGTTATAACAACTCCCAGGATATCCTCTCTATAAATAGATTAGCCTTTAAAACAATATTTATTCCAACTCCCAGGACAATCTTCCTACAAACAGAATTTGTCTGCACTATCACTGAGGCAACCTCTTTGAATAGTTGTCTACTTACCAGAAAGTAACCTACATCAAGAGGAGCATCCCTAAATAAGACCTTTTAGGTACCAGTATAATTAGGTAGTATATTACAAGTAATGCAGGATGTAACATTCCATGTTGTTTGACACATTATTACACTGGATAATGAACATCTGCTAGAAAATTTGGCAATTACCTTTCTTTCTCATCTATTGAAGATGAGTTTTGTATATCTGTTTGTTCCTATCACTCATTGAGGGTGTAGATGGATGGTTTTGTCTGACGAGAGAGAGTTCAGTAATAGTGTTGACAGAACTGATTAGGAGCATACAAATCAATAAATGAATTCTGAAAACAAATATTGGTTGTTTACATTGTACATTTTATATCAGGCTGAATTTTTATATTGAAACTAAATAATTTGTACTATTCATGTATTAAAATTTTTAAATGTGTTCTTGTGATGCTGGTATTTTAAGCTAACAGTAATCAGCAACTCAGTGTAGTAAGATTTTAATATTTCTACACAGTACCGGTACATCAAATGATGAAAAAAAGTAATTTTAAACTCTTCCTGTGTCTTCCCTTCTAGATAAGTTGGTCCCAGAGGGAGCTATAACAATTCCTTGTTCTTTGTCAATTGGCTATCTATTAAGTTTGGTACTTTCATATTTTGTTTTGAAGCTTCCTTTTCCAGTTTGAACAAAACTTTGAAATGAAATTGTACGGCAGATGCAGGGCTTCCAAAAAATATTGAGCCAGCCGGACATTTCATATTTGATCCCGATTTTAATCCTTAAGACTAAGTCACAAAGACAATTATGGTAATCAGATGGCCATTCCAATGATTGACATTACATTAAAAAAAAACGATTTTAAACTTTACTTTGATATGATATGAATTTGATGTTAGGATGTTACTGTTAAATTTGCAGTGCATCATTCAAAGTGTGCACATCAGCGTGCTCATAACTGCCGTAGACTTTTTATTTGTGCAAAATGACATTGTCAACACTTCACTTTCTGCCGCAGATGTTGAAATTTTGGTATGGTTTGACAGATTATATGGCCTTGAAAGCAAGTTTTCTTGACATCTGACCAGTCACCTGGATCTCATTTTCATGGTTCATTGGTTAACCCTAAGTTTTCATGTTTCTCAGATACTATAAGTAAAAGACCAACTTTTATTTTGTATACAGAATTACTTATGTTCTACACATCTAACAAGGTAATCTTAACTTTATTTTCATGGTTTGTTGGTTAACATTCTGTTTTTGGAGGTCTGTTTTCAGAGTACTATTCGTTAAATGTAAATTAACCACTATTATTAGTGTAAAAATGATTGTTAATTAAGTGTAGATTGGATATCTTTCTATTACAGTTAATCTGACATTAACCTCAATTTCATGGATGGACTTTTCCAATCTTGCAAGCTTTTTTGGGCTGTCACAATAAAACAGGTTTGCAGGGAGAAATCACATACATAAATTCAGGCTAACTAAGTCACCAAAATAAATAGATTGTTGTTAACTCTACTGGGATATCAACACTACCTGATGGAGCCTCATTCATCACTGTTGTATGCAATGAACATCTCCTGTGTAATCTATTTCATCCTTGTGTCTTCTTTGTCTGTACAAATAGATAGTTACTTGTCAGATATTTATAAAATTTATCAAGCAAGTTTAAACAAAAAAGCATATTTTACAGTGGTTTTAATAATGATCAGATTCAGATATAAATGGATAAATATAGCTGTCAAATTTATCTGCATCCCTAGATGTGCTTGATGCATCTAAAGAATAAAAATCTTGTTTGATTTCTAAACTTTAGAGATTTTAGTTCCGATGAAAGAAAGAAAAAAGATTTTTTTTTTAAGTTTTGAAAGCATGTTAAAAAAATATCTTGCAAGTATAATTAATGTTATATCTTGATGAAATTTGAAATGTCTTCTCGTTAGTTCATTGAGTTATGAAAGATGATTTGATTGATTGGTGATATTAATTATTTCTTGTGTGTACACCTGGTGAAAGATAAGAAATCTGTAGACAAGCAGAAAAGCAGTGAAGTTATGAGAACTATTATTATGTCTAGTATTATTCTGCATTATAATCCTACAATTACTGCTTCATTACTGGGGAATTATTCTGTTAATAGCTGAATTGTTTCTTAAGCTGGGAATATAAACCTAAGAATCTTAAAGAATCAAAAGATGTTGAGAACATGGATTAATGATTTACATCTCTGATATGTAACTGTTGGAAATTAATATCAAACTGGAAACATTTAATTCATGGTGTAAAACTAGTACACAGAATCATTGTGGATTTTAGTATTGGGTTTTTACAAATTATTCGGTGGATAGCTACAAAATAAGATTTCATTATTAATTCAGATTTTTTTTATATATAAGTGTTTCTGGTTTTGTGAAATCAGAAAAAGATCTTTGTTTTTTGTGTGTACCAATTCAGTTAAAACTTACATTTAATCTTGGCAGGAATAGTTTTTACCTCGAGTGAAAAATTTCATTGATATACATATTACAGTTACAATCATGCTGTTGCATAGCTTAAAGCAGATTGGAATATTTCATCCAAAAATAAAGCTTACATTTTAACATGTGCAGAAAATTTTGATTTGAACCAACATCAGCAGATTGACGATTCTTGTACTTAATCTACATGTACTGGAAAGTATTACTATAGGAATGTTATTATTTCATACTTAACCTACATGTATCGTAAAATGTCGATGTGAAACACGTTAGCTGTAGGAATGATGATACCTGGAAGATATTTTTACTTGTTGATTATAGAAACAGAATTTGAATAGAAAGTGTGATTAACAGATGGTTTCTGTCTTGTTATGTTTGGCAATTTGACGAAAATAACAAATTGGATGTAAAATTAAAATGGAGATTGACGAATGACAAATAATAATAAAGATGAGTTCTATAAAAGATAAATTGATACAGAAATATAAAAATTTAGTGTCAAAGAAAGGTAATTTGATCTACTGTAAGTTAGGTGGAGAATACAATGAAAAACCCATTCAGTGAGGGGGGGTCAGACCTTTATCGGGACTCTGGGATTGTGTGTTTTAAGCTCGTGATTTCGGGATTGATCTTTTTGGGATCTGGGAATTCTGTTTTCAAATTTCTGGATGTCGGGATGCCAAGTATTGTTAATCTGACAATTTTTATACGACCGCAAATTTTGAAAAAATTTTCGTCGTATATTGCTATCACGTTGGCGTCTGCGTCGTCGTCGTCGTCGTCGTCGTCGTCGTCGTCGTCCGGCGTCCGAATACTTTTAGTTTTCGCACTCTAACTTTAGTAAAAGTGAATAGAAATCTATGAAATTTTAACACAAGGTTTATGACCATAAAAGGAAGGTTGGTATTGATTTTGGGAGTTTTGGTCCCAACATTTTAAGAATAAGGGGCCAAAAAGGGCCCAAATAAGCATTTTCTTGGTTTTCGCACCATAACTTTAGTTTAAGTTAATAGAAATCTATGAAATTTTGACACAAGGTTTATGACCACAAAAGAAAGATTGGGATTGATTTTGGGAGTTTTGGTTTCAATAGTTTAGGAATAAGGGGCCAATAAAGGGCCCAAATAAGCATTTTTCTTGGTTTTTGCACAATAACCTTAGGTTAAGTAAATGGAAATCTATGAAATTTAAACACAATGTTTATGACCACAAAAGGAAGGTTGGTATTTATTTTGGGAGTTTAGGACCCAACAGATTAGGAATTAGGGGCCAAAAAGGGACCCAAATAAGCATTTTTCTTGGTTTTCGCACTATAATGTTAGTATAAGTAAATACAAATCTATGAAATTTAAACACAAGGCTTATGACCATAAAAGGAAGGTTGGTATTGATTTTGGGAGTTTTGGTCCCAACAGTTTAGGAAAAAGGGGCCCAAAGGGTCCAAAATTAAACTTTGTTTGATTTCATCAAAATTGAATTGAATCGGTTGGGTTCTTTGATATGTTGAATCTAAAAATGTACTTAGATTCTTGATTATTGAAGTTTTTTTGGTCCAGTTTTCAAATTGGTCTACATTAAGGTCCAAAGGGTCCAAAATTAAACTTTGTTTGATTTCATCAAAAATTGAATCCTTGGGGTTCTTTGATATGCCAAATCTAACTGTGTATGTAGATTCTTCATTTTTGGTCCTGTTTTCAAATTTCAAATTCTACATTAAAGTCCAAAGGGTCCAAAATTAAACTAAGTTTGATTTTAACAAAAATTGAATTCTTGGGCCTCTTTGATATGCTGAATCTAAACATGTACTTAGATTTTTGATTATGGGCCCAGTTTTCAAGTTGGTCCAAATCAGGATCTAAAATTATTATATTAAGTATTGTGCAATAGCAAGTCTTTTCAATTGCACAGTATTGTGCAATGGCAAGAAATATCTAATTGCACAATATTGTGAAATAGCAAATTTTTTTTTAATTAGAGTTATCTTTCTTTGTCCAGAATAGTAAGCAAGAAATATCCTATTTGTGCAATAGCAAGAATTTTTTTTAATTGGAGTTATCTTTCTTTGTCCAGAATCAACTTAAATCTTTGTTATATACAATATACAATGTGTTTGGAAATTTTAAAATTGTTCCAGCGTTCGCTTAAATTGTATAAATCAAGATTTTGATAGTCTCAATTTGAATTGACACGATTCATTTGACATCGTGCTATTATTGAAGAAGGATATCTGTTATCCGAAATATCTAATATTTGTATATTTTATAGTTATTTTATGGTGATGTTGTACCCTTTTTGACTTGTTATATATTATATTTTGTAGTGTACAGAATCATATTACATGATCCATCGCCCTGTAAGATTGATCGTTGACTATTTATTCAGTCATTCAATATACAATGTATATACACTTTTTACTACCAACTGATAAATTTAAATAATCTTTACCATTCAGTGATAACAAGCAGTTTTTTTACATCTTAATATTTTATGATGTATTTAAATGAGTAGTTATTGTTGCAAACTCCATTAGAAATTTGAATTGATATCAGTTTTGAAAAAGGGAAACGGGGATGTGAAAAAAAAGGGGGGGGGGGTTAAATTTTTCTCATTTCAGATTTCATAAATAAAAAGAAAATTTCTTCAAACATTTTTTTGAGAGGATTAATATTCAACAGCATAGTGATTTGCTCAAAGGCAAAAAAAACCTTTTAAGTTCATTAGACCACATTCATTCTATGTCAGAAACCTATGCTGTGTCAACTATTTAATTTTAGATTTAAAAAGTTTGAAGAAGAAATCTTTAATTGATTTGTAAAATCTTGGCATTTGTTTTGTGTAAAAAAAAACCATGTAATGTCAAAAATTTGATCACAATCCAAATTCAGAGCTGTATCATGCTTGAATGTTTTGTCCATACTTGCCCCAACTGTTCAGGGTTCGACCTCTGCGGTCGTATAAAGCTGCGCCCTGCGGAGCACCTGGTTGTGACTGCTATGGAAAAAAAGGAGACAGTTGCTGCTGCTTGTATTTGATCAAGTAAAATATATCAAATGAACTTTACTATTAATGCTATAAGATATAGAGTAAACTTATACTCAGGAAATGATTTATAGGAGGAATCTGTCAGATTAATTTATGTTCATATCTGTTTAATTACCGAGAGTCATCTTGATATAATTATTGTTATGATGTTTTTTATAACATGATTGCACATTTACTAAGGGAGGTAATTTAGAAATGTTAAGGAAGCAGCTGTTGATTTTGTGATAGAGATCACATACTTCCAAGCCACTTAATTACAAATTGAACATAGACTTTCTTAATTGCTAATTCTTCTTTTTTATGACATTTGCTCTTGTAAAGAAATCTTTTAAAGAGGCATGTTTTGTACTAGACTTGACATACATTCAGTAATTCTTGTTTCAGTAAAACCCAGGAAGTTAAATGAATCCACAGTATCTAAGTCTTAAACAGTTGTGACAGTGTAAACTTGCTAAAAGATTACTCCAATATTTGGGTTAACATAGTTTATAAGACTTGGTTGGTCATCTTGCACATACATTGTCAAGACACTGAATTTTTATTTCTCATTTTCTCTGTCCTTCTATAACATTTAGAGGATTCATTTGAACCTAGTTTATGTTGTCTGAACTCACACTGGTTTTGTTTTACATTATTCAAAACAGCCCTGTGTGTAACTGGTCCAGACACTGTATAGGTCTTTTCATTATAAATATGATCGTTTGAAATGTTGTTTTTCAGAGGTTTGACTATCTCAGTTGACCTAACTTGATTTCTGCAGTAAATATCAGTTAGATTTATACATATATTTATTCTTTTCTTCAGCTCCAAGTCGTGCAGGTGGTGACGATGACACTGATTTTGCTCGTCCGACTTCAACAAAAGTTCTCACCGCCAAAAGAGTTCAGCCATCATCGAGTACTACATCCAAGAGAAGTGGTGTGCCATCAAAATCATCATCAGGTTAGTACACACTCTAGCATGTCTTCTCTTCTCAATCATCAATCTTCACTACATCTATTATAAAGAGTTCTTTCAAATTATAACACAAATCATCCAACATTATAGTGCTCATGTGTTATTGCATAGAATTTACACTGTCATCTCTTCTCAAGCATCTCTTTTCAGTTATCAATATCAAGTACATCTATGCTAGAAAATCTTTTCTGTCAAATTATCTAACATGACATTTAAGTGCTAATATGTTATTGCATAGAATTTACCAGTTTATTTCTTTTAAGATATCAATCTCCTGTACATCTATGCTAGAAAATCTTTTCTGTCAAATTATCTAACATGACATTACATGTATAGTGCACATGTGTTTAATTGCATATAATTTACAATGTTATCTCTTTTAAGATATCAATCTCCAGAACATCTATGCTAGAAAATCTGTTCTGTCAAATTATCCAACATGACATTTAAGTGCTAATATGTTATTGCATAAAATTTACCAGTTTATTTCTTTTAAGATATCAATCTCCTGTACATCTATGCTAGAAAATCTTTTCTGTCAAATTATCTAACATGACATTACATGTATAGTGCACATGTGTTTAATTGCATATAATTTACAATGTTATCTCTTTTAAGATATCAATCTCCAGAACATCTATGCTAGAAAATCTGTTCTGTCAAATTATCCAACATGACATTTAAGTGCTAATGTGTTATTGCATAAAATTTACCAGTTTATTTCTTTTAAGATATCAATCTCCTGTACATCTATGCTAGAAAATCTTTTCTGTCAAATTATCTAACATGACATTACATGTATAGTGCACATGTGTTTAATTGTGTATAATTTACAATGTCATCTCTTTTAAGATATCAATCTCCAGAACATCTAGGCTAGAAAATCTATTCCAGTCAAATCATCAAATATTACATTATAGCGCTAATGTGTTATTGCTTACAATATTATATAACTCTCCTTTAAAAGTTTATGTTTGAATATTAAAATAGAAATTTTTAGCATGTGGTTAGGGACTATCATACTATAATCAGCTTTAATTTCTTTGGAAAAAAAAACTCTCTCAAAGTATTTAGATTTTATTTTATATACTATATATTTTCATTACAATACAGGTTATGTATGACACATGTGTATCATTAGCAATGTGCTGAGCTGAGTTATTTCATGGACATACAAATAATATTGCTTTTTCATTCATTATACTAACTAGTTGCTTTTCTTACTAAAGGGAGCTCACTCCAACGTCGTCGGTCTATTTCTGGGCCAGGTAACTATATTGTGCACCTCATGTCTCATTGTGTGGACACTGCACCCTTTCTAACATCCCCTTAATCATTCCTGTTTAGTTGGAACAAATTTAGTGATTGAAATTCAATTGAAGAATATTGTAGAGACTAGAGAACTTAGAAATCTAAATGAAAAATTTTAAACTGATATTTAGTTCAAAGTACGTATAGTGCATTCACTTATGTTTAGAAAAAAACATCTGGAAATTTAGTAAACAGCTTCACGATGAAAACATTTGACATTAAAATCATTTATTAGTACTGATCAGAGAAATAATTGAAATGAAAACTATTACAGCAGAGGTAACTTTTGTTTTCACTTTTCCTCTTTTTTTTTTCTTTTTTTTTCTTCACAGTAGTTGGTAGAATTTGTTTTGGTCTTGCATGTTTAAGTGAGAGGACCAGAAATAATCAATTCTTTGTTGTACATGTATATATAGATATTGTTGTATACATGTATGTATTTTAGCTGGAGGAAAAATTTATGAACAAATTTTGGAGCAATTGTTTTGAGAGATTTCAGTTTATAATAGTCAGAATGTTTTGTTCCTCTATTTGAAAATATAAGAAATTATCTATGGTTTAATTTAAATGTCTTTCACTTTGAGAGAATATAAAACAGACAAGGCAAAAAACAAACAGCAAAGAAATTTAAGTAAAAAAAACAAAGATCTGTTACCTAATTTGTCTACACCAGGGTTTTATACAGACCTGAATAATAAGCGACAGATAATTGTTGGTTTCAAATTTACCTAAATAAAAATCTACATATTGTAATGAATGGAAGGCCTAAAATATGCTTAAGTATGCAAACTATGAATGAACTTACTTCCAAACATTCTGATGTAAAATTTTAGGAACAGCAATTTGATGATTAAAATGATTATTCTATCCATTGTAGTTTCATCAGCAGCCAGCACAGGAGCTGTGGATGAAGATTTTTTCACCAGGTCATTTGAAGATGTCCCTAAAGTACAGGTAAAGTCATCAGTTATTATATAACTATTTTTATAGGGGAGGTGGGTGTACAGTTGTATAGGGATCACCTTTACCTGTCTTTCTGTATTCTTTAGATATTTGAATTAGGAGTGTTTCATGTCAAGTATCACATACCAATATGGATTACGCTTGACCTTGCCCAAGTTGAAATAAATTGCATTTGGATCATAACTTTTATATTCTTAGATATATATAGCTTGAGGTGTATCACTTCATAATGATGTGTTACATAACACTAAAATTGAGAATGGAAATGGGGAATGTGTCAAAGAGACATCAACTCTACCAAAGAGCAGACAACAGCCGAAGGCCACCAATGAGTCTTCAATGCAGTGAGAAACTCCCCCCACCCGGAGGCGTGCTAAAGCTGTCCCCTAAACAAAAATGTATACTAGTTCAGTGATAATGGACGTCATATTAAACTCCGAAATATACACAAAAAACTTAAATCAAAAATCATACAAGACTAACAAAGACCAGAGGCTCCTGATTTGGGACAGGTACAAACATTTTGGTGGGTTAAACATGTTTTTTGAGATCTCAACCATCCCTCTATACCTCTAGCCAATGTAGAATAAACAAACACAAAACAATATGCACAGTAAGACTCAGTTCAAAAGAAGTCAGAGTCTGATATCAGAATAGGTAACAAAAGAAACTAAACAAAATGACAATGATACATAAATTAACAAAGGACCACTAACAGTTACTGACATGCCAGCTCCAGACCTCAATTAAACTGATTGAAAGATTATCTCTTCTCTATATTAACCTCTTTCCTTGTCCTCAACTGAAACAAGTGGAACTTCATTTGAATTTTGAAATCATTATAAATGTAACTAGGTAATGAAAATGAATAGATTACCCATATTTAAGTATCTTGTCGTATATATTTACCAAAGATTCTATGGAACTCGTGCATATTTTTAGATACTAAATGATACAAAAAATTGCTTCCATAACTCCACATACTTAATCTTTTAATGTGTATTTCAGATATTTTCTGCACGAGACATGACAGATGTATTGAATAAAGCAAAAGACATCCTGTCAGATGAGAAGAAAGATTGGGAGAAAAGAAATGAAGCTGTAAGCTCGGTTTTGATCCTAAATTTGTCATTTGCCCATGAAAAAATATCAGAATTTGTTGTCATTGCTCTGTGAGAAATATCTTAAGAAAATGTTTGTTTTGTTTAAAAAAAAAATGCCTTGCTGTTTTGCATGATACCTATAAATCTTGGACAGCTGCAGTCAAAGCTTGCCATTTATGCCTGATTAATATATCAGAGACCCATATACACTGCATTTTGTTTGGGGAGAGGGGGGCGGGGGGTCAAATTAACTTGACATTACAATTAATAATAAAATCAGACATTGTCTACCTGATGTAACTTGTAAGGTTACCAAGGCAAAGAAAATAAATATATATCAGTTAACTTCTACACAATGAGATAGAATTCCAGAATTTTCCTTGGATACTTTAGGTCCCAAATGGAGGCTGTAGTCTCAATATGGTAACTTTGTTGGTTATTGTAAACATCAGTTATTTTCATTGCTATAAGAAAGAAAGTCTTAATTTGTCAAAATACAGTAAATTATGTATGAAGAATATTTTGTCATTGTAATCTCTCTTAAGGGAAAATAAGAATAAAAGGAGACGAAGGGTAAACACCAATTTTAGCAATGATAGCAATGTAAGGACACAGACCAAAATACATCTTAAAGATCTCTGATGTCACTTCCGTAACAAAAAGTTCATTGTCTAACGCTGACTTACTGTTTTTATGAACTGTTCTGGGAGGAGTTGAAATGAAAGGAATAAAATATCCATTTTCAAGAATATCTTAAACAAAGTCACTAGCACCAATATTTTTCCAATATGAAATATGACTTTTAAGTCTACCTTTTACACTACATCTGTTTTTAAAACTTTTGTTCTCATATTCATAAAGTTTGGAGTCTAAAGTTAAATTACTGTCTGCATTATCTAAACCAAACAGTGGAGAATCTAAATAATACTTATCATTTATATCTGTTTCACTGCTGACCACCGGTGTCATATGGTATTTTGAACCCCATGGTAAATTGACCCGGGGTCAAAATACCGCTATGGTAAATTGAACCCCCCCATGGTAAATTGAACCCCCCCTGTATGGAAAATTGAACCCCCATGGTAAATTGAACCCCCCTGTTTTTTTCATCCTAGATGAATATTAGAACATTTTACATTATTCTAAAGCTTATCATAGATTAAAAAATCATTCATACAAGAAGGGGAGGTACATTTTCCATGCTCAATTAAAAGAAATAT
This sequence comes from Mytilus edulis, assembly GCA_019925275.1. Classification (NCBI taxonomy): domain Eukaryota; kingdom Metazoa; phylum Mollusca; class Bivalvia; order Mytilida; family Mytilidae; genus Mytilus; species Mytilus edulis. The sequence continues at coordinate 104,099,017 of CM034353.1, read as the reverse complement.
CTTTGCTTGGTATAAGTGCTCTGAAGTCTTTACCAACAAAATGTCATTCAAAATACTTATTGACACATTATAACTAGACCATATGTAGCTTGAATGCTTTAATTATTTGTAATTATAACATATGTATATATATATATATAAGGGTAGTTTTGATTTTCCATGGTAAAAAAAGGGGGAGGGGGTCAAAATACCATGGCAAAGTAAAATTTAAAAAATATCTTTTCCAGCAAGTTAAATACATACAAACTACTTATTTGTGTATTCTAACTACATAAAAGAGTTCGAATTGCCAGAATTTCTGAAATTAAAGGCCTAGAGTAGGGGGTTCAATATACCGCAGGAGGGTCAAAATACCATGGCAAAGTAAAATTTTCAAAATATCTTTTCCATCAAAGTTAATACATACAAACTACTTGTGTGTGTATATTAACTACATATAAGAGCTAAAATTGCCAGATTTTTTTGAATTGTCTATAGTAAGGGGTTAAATATACCGCAGGGGGGTCAAAATACCATGGCAAAGTAAAATTTTCAAAATATCTTTTCCATCAAAGTTAATACATACAAACTACTTGTGTGTGTATATTAACTACAAATAAGAGCTAAAATTGCCAGATTTTTTTTAATTGTTTATAGTAAGGGGTTCAATATACCGCAGGGGGGTCAAAATACCATGGCAAAGTAAAATTTTCAAAATATCTTTTCCATCAAAGTTAATACATACAAACTACTTGTGTGTGTATATTAACTACATAAAAGAGCTAAAATTGCCAGATTTTTTTGAATTGTCTATAGTAAGGGGTTCAATATATCGCAGGGGGTCAAAATACAATGACAAAGTAAAATTTCAAAATATCTTTTCCAGCAAGTTTAATAAATACATCTACCTATGGGTGTATTCTAACTACATAAAAGAGTTAGAATTGATAGAATTTCTGAAATTAAAGGCCTAGAGTAGGGGGTTCAATATACCGCAGGGGGGTCCAAATACCATGGCAAAGTAAAATTTCCCCCTACTATAGACCTTGAATTTCAAAAATTTCAAAAATTCAAGGTTCTAACTCCTTAACATAGTTATAATACTCCAGTAAGTAGTTTGTATGTATTTAATATACTGGAAAAGATATTTTGAAAATTTTACTTAGCCATGGTATTTTGACCCCCCTGCGGTATATTGAACCCCCTACTATAGACCTTGAATTTCAAAAATTCAAGCTATTCTAACTCCTTAACATAGTAATAATACTTCAATAAGTAGTTTGTATGTATTAAATAAACTGGAAAAGATATTTTGAAAATTTTACTTAGCCATGGTATTTTGACCCCCTGCGGTATATTAAACCCCCTACTATAGACCATGAATTTCAAAAATTGAAGCTATTCTAACTCCTTAACATAGTTATATTACTCCAATAAGTAGTTTGTATGTATTTAATATACTGGAAAAGATATTTGTAAAATTTTACTTAGCCATGGTATTTTGACCCCCCTGCGGTATATTGAACCCCCTACTATAGACCTTCAATTTCAAAAATTCAAGCTATTCTAACTCCTTAACATAGTTATAATACTCCAATAAGTGGTTTGTATGTGTTAAAAATGCTGGAAAAGATATTTTGAAAATTTTGCTTAGCCATGGTATTTTGACCCCCCTGCGGTATATTGAACCCCCTACTTAAAACCACAAATTTAAAAAAATGATAGCCAATAAATTGTAAATTAGATTATCTGCAATACTATTTATCAAAAACAGGGGGGTTCAATATACCGCAGGGGGGTTCAAAATACCATATGTGAAAAATGACCCCGGGGTCAAAATACCATGCGGTATAATGACCCCGGGGTCATTTTACCGCATGGTATTTTGACCCCGGGTTCACTTTTTAGGGGGTTCAAAATACCATATGACACCGGCAGCTTTAATGATTTTGGGACAATTTCTCTTTCAATGTCCTTGCTCCTCACAGCTGAAAGAGAAATCTGTTGCACTAGGTCCATAGTTGCTCCAATGGGCACGAAATTACCACCGAAATTTGTTGAAGTGGCTGTTGCAACAGGTGCAACACATGGCGGCTCAGTCGACTTAAGTGTAGCACTGTTTCCAGGTTTCTTTGAGGTTTTCTGTTTACGGAACTTCTTTGCACGTAACGCTCTGTTCTCAGCATATCTTATCTTTTTCTTGTCTTCTGAATCGGAGGCAAGTTCATCTGAAAGGTACTCCTTAACCTTATCCCAACCATGCGGGTGATTTGTCAGCAATTTTAATGCGCTTATTCCTGTTATTCAATCTTATCTCTTACAGTATAACAAAGATCATTAATCTTTCTGTAATCATCATGTTCTGTGGCCCGTTTTATCTTCTGGTTTCATAATCTATCTCACTGTTAAAATCAAATTGGTCTTTATTTCCATTGTACTTGAACTCATATGAATGTTCCATTTTAATTTTCTTCACAACCTCGTCGGTTGTATTGGCTGTATCCTCTTTTAATTCCCTTTTCAGTGAATGAAGTTTATTGTCTAAATAAGACTTAAACAAATCCATGGCCGCAGACGAAATGGAGTCAGCTAATGACTTGGCCCTTTCTCTTTTACTGGTGTTTTGTCTTGGTTCCTGTTCTTCAGTGTCTGATGCATCGCTATCAGGAGAAGCTTTCATGTTAAATTTAAAGAGCAGAAAAAAGCCTGTCACACTTTGTACTGCAATGTCTTCGATTCCCAAAAACTAAATCTGATTCCTTATTAACAAGACCTAACCCAAAAACTTGACAAACTGTTGATAACTACATCCTAAACTTCATGATCATAAACAACCACAATGTCACCAGCTGACGATAACTTTCATGTATCGACCTCTCTGTATAACTTTGATAAATACATTTAATTCCCTAGAAGAAAAAAATATATAGACTGTTATGCATGATATATTTTGTATCAAGGAATATTTATATGCCCCACCTACAATAGTAGAGGGGCATAATGTTTTCTGGTCTATGGGTCCGTCCTTTCGTCCGTCTGTCCAGCTTCAGGTTAAAGTTTTTGGTCAAGGTAGTTTTTGATGAAGTTGAAGACCAATCAACTAGAAACTTAGTGCACATGTTCCCTATGATATGATCTTTCTAATTTTGATGCCAAATTAAAAGTTTTGACCCCAATTTAACAGTCCACTGAACATAGAAAATAATAGTGAGAGTGGGGCATCCATGTACTATAGACACATTCTTGTGGTACATGGTGTAGAAGCTTTTCCTAGGCTAAAATAATTATTTTGTATTATCCTTATTTCAGATTAAAACTGTTCGATCTGTGATAGTACAAGGAGGGCAGCAACAGGATGAGTTTTTCCAATTGTTAAGGGGTATGGAACCCTGTTTTACCATTTGTATCAGGGACCTCAGATCTCAGATTGTCAGAGAAGTCTGTATTACTATAGCGTAAGTTAATCTTGTTTAAGTTAGACATAGATTCATTGCAGAAAAACTACTGACAATAATAAAAAAAAACTAAAACAAAGCAAGAAATAGTTTAATTATTGCGAACCCAATTGTACCTTTCCATAGATTCACATGATAGTTACCTGTCCATTTAAACTTTAGGCAGTTCTATTGTCCCATCTAACAAATACAACAGGCATTGTTCTCTGTGTAGTTTATTCACTTAGACCTTTAAATTTCTTGTAAGAGAAATCTATCACTCATTGATTAATCTACCTGAGTAAAAAGTTTATCTGCTAAATAGATAGAAATAACAGGTCTACCATTAAGAATGCATGTGATTTTGTGTTTATTCAATTTTAATAAAAAAAAAAATTTTCAATCTGTTCAAAATAAACACTAATTTAATCATAAAATGTTCATTTTTAAAAACATAAGTATTGTTCCTATCGAAATTTTCATTTTTTTTGTTTTTGTTAAGTTATAGCATACTTTTAAGAAGGCCTTAATATAAATATCATCATTTTTAGGGGTTTTATGTCAAATGTTTTTTGAAATGTAGGAATAATGTTGAAAATTTTGTCAGAAATCAACTTTTATTTATGTTTGCATAAGTGTTTACATTTAACAGATTGAATATACATAGATATAAACTCACATGCAATTTTTTATAAAGGTAAACCTGTTATTTCTATCTATTTAGCAGATAAACTTTTTACTCAGGTAGATTAATCGATGAGTGATAGATTTCTCTTTGAAGAAATTTAAGGTAGCACAATACAAAGAGTTTTTTACTTCCAATCACCAACCTTTAAAAGGCTGTAACTTTCTTATGAATGCATAATAAATAATAAAAGAGGTATATATAGATAGATAAAAGATTAATCTTTTAAATGAATGCAATATTTTTATTATGCAATTATTATGTAATCAATTATTATGTAATTAGTGGCAAAATCTCGGTCACTTCACTTGAATGAATTTAGCTCTATCATCTTTTTAACTATACAGAAAATTTTAACGAAATCTTAATCAACACATCATGGGCTTCAAAAGGGTGTCTCAAATTGTCCCTATGGTATTTCATTCTCTCATAAATCTCTAATTAGTGTAAACATCCTAACCACGTAAAAGAAGATAATGTTTAATTAGGTGTAAAATTTGTTCTATACATTCTATCTGAAATCTGAGACACCCTTTTGTAGATAATGGCCATAGGAACAACATATAATAAAATCAACCCACTAGGAATACCTATGCATAGAAGCTAATTTCAATTGAAGTGGAAATTTGGTGAAAAATATTTTAGACTCAGTTAACATTATAATTGGTTACATAATTGTTGCATAATACTAACATTGCATTAATTTGAAAGAGTAATCTGTTAGCTATCCATAACTACCACTTTTATAAATTTTCAAGCATTATTAAGAAAGTTACAGCATTTTAAAACTTAGGAGTTTTGCTACCTTAAATGTCTCAGTGAATAAACTACACAGAGAACAATGCCTGTTGTATTTGCTAGATGGGACAATAGAAATGCCTAAAGTTTAAATGGACAGGTAACTATCAGGTGAATCTATGGAAAGGTACAATTGGGTTCGCAATAAGACAGTTACAAGAAGTAGATGTATCTGAAACTATTAAAAATGAAATGCTGAAATTGTAAATGAAAAAGTTTATAAATTTCAACTCCGACACTTCAATTCCCAAGAAAATGTTCAAACAAAATTTCATAAAATTCAGTTCGAGAACTTTATTCAGACTGAGTCCCATTTTCAATTTTCTAATAATTTACAAAGTAGCAGTCCTACTCTCAATCCTAGCAGACCAGACTTGTTCTTAATCTTTTATGATGTTGTCTTCTCTGGGAAGATACAAAAACCAGATTTTTTAAGTCTTGGTTTGACCCAGACATGAATAGAACACACTCAAGACAAGCATGTGATTGTTAGACAGCTTTGGTTGGTTTTCATAAAAATTGTTTCATTTATTTTTATTTTTAACATTAACAAATAAGCTTTCAGGAATTTGATATGTTATGCTTCTCAACATGAAATCATTTTCCATAACTCCGTAACTGTGACAATATATACAAGTTGCAGTGGCGGATCCAGGGGGGGTTCCGGGGTTGGAACCCCCCCTTTTTTTTGGCCGATCAATGCATTTGAATGGGAGCATATAGTTGGAACCCCCCTTTTACTCTGGGTTGGGAACCCCCCTTTTTAAAATGGCTGGATCCGCCACTGTGTTGAGCAGATGAAGGATTTACAGTCTGTACTGAGGAAGCCTGTTTTAGCTTTTAAGATAAAAAAGAAGATGTGGTATGATTTCCAATCACAACTCTCAACAAGAGACCAATTGACACAGAAAACTAAAGGCCACCATAACGCCTTCAACAATGAGCAAACCCATATCACATAGCCAGCTATAAAAATCAATATCAGTTCAAGATATAGTAAGTTATAGTAAAAGGTTTCTTTTTATTTTCAGATATATGTCTCAGCAATTAGGAAGCAAGTTTGATCATTTTGCCGAATCTCAGATGAGTCATCTCATCAACTTGATACAAAATAGTGCTAAAATCATGGCCACATCAGGAATAGTCTGTATAAGATTTATATTACAAGTAAGTCTAACAAACTAGGGATACAACTTGAATAATTTTTTGGTTCAATTACTTTGTTTGAACATGACCTCTATGATAAAAATAAATCATAAATATTGTATAAGCTTGTTTGATATGTTACATGACATGTAAAGTTTAATGAAAATGAATGGTAAGGATTTTTCAAATGTTCAAGGAACATTCAACAAAATTTGTGAAGATTTTATTATTTAAATACAAAAATTGTGAATATACACATTTTAACACTATATTTTTTTTCTTTGCAGTACACACATTCCCATAGGTTGTTGCCAATCATAACTTCAGTTTTGACATCAAAATCCGCTACATTAAGACGGTAAGTTACCTATGAATAGAGTTTTAACATCAAAATTCAGTGCAAAAGAATCCTAAGTTACCCATCACTTCAGTGTTAGCATCAAAATCCAAGTCAATAAAACCGTAAGTTACCAATCTCTAGAGAAGGTAAACACCAAACACTTTAGTATTGACATCAAAATTTAGTGCAACAAGCATTCTGAGAGTATTGCATGGCAATACATAGTCCCCTACCAGGTAAAAAATCATTATACTGGAACAAAATGCTAACTTGTTCTATAACTTGTCAAAATGTAAACAAAAAGAAAATATCAAGTCAATATCTTCAAGCATGACAGTGTGGAAAACTGATTATATGAGTGAAGGACCATACATGTAACTCTGCACAAAATTATCAGACCGAAACAAAAATTTGAACTTGATCTGTTACTTGCCATGATGAAACTATACACCAATTGTCAACCAATATCTCCAAGCATGATGAAAAAAGTGTGGAAAAAACACTTCAAAATTAGATATGATTAATAGTTCTCTAAAATTTAGATATGATGTAATACAATGTATATCTACCAGTATTTTCAAATTATAACCAAATTATCCATCTCTACATATTAAAACTTCAGGCCAGAACTTTACTGAATACATCATATGCTATCTATATAAAAATCTTCAGTAAAGTATACCTTGTACTAGAAAATGAATATTTGAATATATTCGGACAGAACCCTATTTCTACCAGGTGGTGATCATGCATATTAGAAGGATATTAAAGCGCGTTCAAAAATGTTGCAATTAAATAAAATACAACAAAAAATGTGTGCAGAACAAATGGATTTTTAGGTACAGTTTACATTTCAAAACTGAATACTGTGAAAGTACTTTTATTCGTGGGGTACCATTTTTCGTGGTTTTCGAGGATGACTTTATCCACGAATTTAAGTGTCCAACGAAATAAAACAACCATTGTCTAAATCAAGACATGGAAAGATCCCCATGAAGGTTTGACTACTGATATGATCTAGAGAATATATTGAATAACCTCGAATCTGAGAATACTTTAATAGCAGTCACAGAACTACAACTGCATGCAGGATAATACCCATTTAATCTTTAATAACCTAATCTGTACAACTTTTGATCTTTTAATTCTCATAAAAATAATTTTTTTCGTTGAAAGTCGGATTTCCGGTATTGATATGCTAGTATGATAAAGTGCTCATTTTATATCCTTATAGTTCTCATACATATGGGAAATAATAATTTCATGCTGGGCTTGATTTTGATAAGATTATTTGACAATTCAAGATACGTTTATAGCATTTGTTAATGATACTGTTTTCTTTAGGTGACATGTTTATGGCCTAATTAACACCTTTGATGGTCCTTAATCTGTTGATCACTTTATCTTGGGTTAATTAGTGTTGTCATTACGATTTACACGGGTCAATGTTTACTTTGCAATTTTCTTCAATTATTTGTAACCTTCGTTTCTAAAGGCTTTAATTTTTCAATTTTTTTTTTTTGGAGAAAACTAAAATCCACGAATTTAAAAACCCACGAACATGTAAATATTGCTCAAACACGAAAATTGATACCCACGAATTAAAGTACTTTCGCAGTAGTTAAAAGGCTTTTCACGCACATATTCAATATAAACCTATATGAAAAAAGGCCAATGCAGAGCAGCTGCCCCTCCCCTTCCCAAAAACCAAAAAAGAAACAAAACAAAAAATAAAGCAGAAACTACTGGGTTTGATGACTAACTCGGGTTTAATAATGAAACCAGATGAAGACTGTATTAAAAATTTATATGATGTGATCAACATCAGAGAAGGGCAGTCTTTTAGATTGCAGAAACACTAAATGAATTTGTTTATTCAGTTTAACATGAAAAATGCCAGCTGAAAATATACAATAACAATTTTTTATGATAACAACTTTCAAACTGTATTAAATGGAAATAATTATACCCCTGCTTTCAAAAAAGGGGGGTATACTGTTTTACCTCTGTCTGTCAGTCAGTCCGTCCCATGAAACTTTCGTCACATTTTTCTCAGGAACTACAATACAAGGATTTCTGAAATTTGGTTTCAGGGTTTATCTAAGTCAGCTATACCGTGTGATGCGTTTTCAGATTGATCACTTGACAACTTCCTGTTTACCGAACACTTGTATGATTTTACACATGATAGCCAAGTTGAAAATTTTCGTCACATTTTTCTCAGGAACTACAATACAAGGATTTCTGAAATTTGGTTTCGAGATTTATATAAGTCAGCTATACCGTGTGATGCGTTTTCAGATTCATCACTTGACAACTTCCTGTTTACCGAACATTTGCATATTTTTACACTATTAATATTATCCACTTGCGGCGGGGGTATCATCAGTGAGCAGTAGCTCACAGTTTCACTTGTTGTCCTTATTTTATGTTAGCAAATTAAAAGTTACAAGCACATTAATAATATATGCACTTTTTTTTACTTTTTTTCAGACAAGTTTGTGAATTCATAAATCAAATTTTACACACTTGGCCAACACATGTTTTAGAGAAACAGATAGCTAATCTACAGGATGCTTTAAAGAGAGGAATTAATGATGCAGACACTGATGCCAGGGCATTCTCTAGAAAGTAAGTACAACATTTGTGTTTCATTCCACACACCCTCTACGAAATTTTCAATTGCACAGTATTCAGCAATAGCAAGAAATCTTCAATTGCACAGTATTGTGCAATAGCAAGCAATTTTCAATTGCACAGTATTGCGCAATAGCAAGAAATCTTCACTTGCACAGTATTGTGCAATAGCAAATATTTTCAATTGCACAGTATTGCGCAATAGCAAGAAATATCTAATTGCACAATATTGTACAATAGCAAGAAATTTTCAATTGGAGTTATCTTTCTTTGTCCAGAATACTTGTTGGCGAAACATGTCGACCACAATAAATTAATCACCATGCGGTAATTGATGGGTGTTGTTGTCTTTAATTACGTTTATTTGTCCAGAATAGTACAACAACAACAACAACAACAACCCATTCGCTCCATCTGCACCCTTATTCAAACATTTAAACTGGATGACAGTTGAACAGAGAATAAAATATCATAAGTTAGTGATGACATTTAAGTGCATTAAAAATGATGCCCCATCATATCTTACTAACAAGTTTCATTATGTTTCAGACAGAAATCCATACCCCTTGAGAAATGCTGTTCAAGGAAACCTCATACTCCCTAAACCAAAAACAGAATTGTTCAAAAAATCTTTTATGTATTCTGGACCATTCTTGTGGAATAATTTGCCAATACCGTTAAGAAATATTACAAATGTTAATTCTTTCAAATACAAAATAACAGATCATTTATTGAAATCAACCTAGCTATATCAATAATATTAAAAACTGATCATGTCATCATGTTTATTTTTTTTCATCACATTTTATCAAGTTGTATTAAACATTATTATCATACTTGACTTTTTATACTAATGTATGCAATGTATATGTTTGCATTTTGTTTGATTTCTCATGATGAGGGCCTCAGGGAAGATTAGTTATATAGCTAACTGTGTAACCCTCTTAAAATAAAGTATTGTTGTTGTTGTTGTTGTTGTTACATGTCCATCCCCCTGTTGCTTTAAAGAGAGGTATCAATGATGCAGACACTGATGTCAGGGCATTCTCTAGAAAGTAAGTACAACATTTGTCCTTTTGATCAGACACTGATGCCAGGGCATTCTCTAGAAAGTAAGTACAACATTTGTCCTTTTGATCAGAATGATATTTGTTTCCCACACCACACGCCCTCTACATGTTAATTTTTGGAAAATTATTTATGTAATATTGTGGTTTATGTCAGTGTCAGCAAAAATATCATTGTATATATGTGGAAGAAAAAAGTAAAATCACAAAATTACTGAACTCCAAGGAAAATCAAAACGGAAAGTCCGTAATCAAATGACAAAATCAAAAGCTCTAACACATCAAACGAATAGATAACAACTGTAATATTCCAGACTTGGTATAGGCATTTTCTTATGTAGAAAATATTGAAACATACATAAAAATGTTCCATTTCCTTTAATGGCAGCCAATATAGTCACTATGATTTGTTCTTTACACACATTTCAAATGTATATGTATAGTAAATAATACAAATTATAAAACATTGAAAAATAGGAATAACAGACCGTATTTTATATCTGTATAGATAGCACTGTCAAGTTTTAAAACTTTGTGCACATTTTAAAGATTTCCAGTGCATTGATATACAATATAAAGCAAGGACTTTGAAAGTGTGCAGACTTGCAATATGGTAATCTAAGGAGATACACAAGTCTCCAGCTGTAACCTCAGATGATAGCAATGTGCCTATTAAATATTGTGTATTAATGATACATTTTCTTTCTTCAGAGCATTTTGGGGATTTGCTGACCATTTCAAAGATCAGGCAGATGCCTTGTTGAATGCCTTAGAACCCTCCAAACAAAAACAGGTTAAAGGAGAACTGAGTGGATCATCTAGTAATAATTCATTAAATAGTGCTGAAGGGTTGACATCACGCCCACGATCAGCTAGTACAGATAGAGGTTTTGATTCCAGTACATTAGGGTGAGTGCAGTAAACATAAATAGAATTACAGTTACATTAAATTTTTGTACCCCTAAATTATAATGATGTCTGCATTTTATATCTGCAACTGAAGGTACTGAATTTTAATTTGTATGTTCATAAAGTTTTATCTTATTCTTCGTCTATAGATAGAAGTGTTTATGATAAAATACAAGGGAGATAATTTTGCCCCAAAAAATGTTGCATCTTTCTGTAAGATATTTCTTTACATTGTATTAGCCACAAACATGTATTTTTGTGACTTTTTAAAAACAAACCACCGTGGCAAATGTCAAAAAATTCCAATTTGAATGAATGTCTATTGTTGTGCTACCTTTTGATTTTATACATTAAATAAATGTTACATAAATAGGACATTTCTTAGATATGATGTTCACATTTACTTTTACCAGATCTTGTGGGTTTAATGAATGCTTTCAATTCTGTGCAACATTATCTTACTGTGATTAAATTTTTCTTTAGAATTATTATTACTTTTACAGGAGGATCGGAAAGAGGAAAAATAAGTTCAGTTCTGCAAGTAGTGATACAGGTGGTGCAGGTATGTTGTTGATGATGAATGTCATCATTTGTCTCAGTGTAATAAAAGAAATTTTGAAGAAGAAAAAATGCATTGGTTGAGAAATGGTCAAAACAGAAAGTTTAATTAAATCCAGATTCAACTTAATAGTTTAATTATAAATATATATAATTTCAAATGATACAGCAACCAAATTCAGTTCCACTTAATGTTTTAAAGAATAATTTTTACTATGATTGGGAAATAAAACTTAATTTAAAGTTCAGTAGTTTGTACTATCTATAATTTAAGAAATATAACGAGGATAATCTATAAAGGCAAGATGCTTATTAACATATATACTAAGCAGAGCATGACTATTTTTAAGCAAAATTTAAAATTGTTTTTAAAAATCTCGTGCATGAAGTTACCTATATTATTCTGGAGGCTTTATTAACTTAGCAGGAACCTTAAAATATCTAATGTCAAAAGTCATTTCATAGATAGGACAATGTCCCTTAGTATACATGTAGATATAAAACAAAAAAAACTTTTAAAAAAATTACACCAATAGCTTATTAATATGACTTCAGAATGCAGAAAATATCATGCAAGCAAATTAGGAATTTAAAACATTTATAGTTTATTTTGCAGTCTGATAAATTTTGTTTCAAGTAAATGGCAGTGATAAACTAGCCTTTTTATAGTGAATATTATAATGTCATACTGGCTTGGGTAGAATTTTGTCTCTTGTCTTTTTCTTTGGTAAGGGAGATAACCCTGTCTTTTTATCGTGTTTCAGGTGCTGGTTGTTATATACATTCTGCCTGCAAGTTTGCAGTTTATTTATATAATCTTACGATAGAGTTTCTTTCATTTTCTCCTATGGTGTTGAGGACATAAATACATATAAAATTGAGAATTGAAAGAAACTTGAAATAAGTGGTGGAATGGGGTTATTCAAAGTTTATTGTCAAATCTGCAGTTTAAATTGGTCATGATGATATTGTTTGATTCAATTTAATACCTCATACCTATATTTGGAGAAATGAAAGAACTGTACTAATTTTGTTTTACAATAAAATCATAGTTATGAGAATGAAAAGGTTGGATTTAAAATATTTGTTACAAGAGAAAACTCTAGAAATGTTATTTGCAATTTCCAATGGTTGAAATCAGTTGCTTGATGGCAAAGCGAGAAGTCAAATAAAAATGGTTATATAAAATAGCATGGAATATGTTTCTTTCTTCAAATTATTCATTGCATTTTCAATTAGCATGATAACATGAAATGTTTTGATCTCTAGCCACAAGTCAATGTGAAAATTGACATGACCCCTTTCAATACCATTATTAGTACTTTTCCTTTGTGCTTGTTTTGCATGTATCCTTTTTATTACTTTCTACTTTCACTTTCACATCCAGATTTGGATGTTGAAGGCGACGCCCACAAACAAGGTAAGATAATCACATGACCACCATGTGATAGAGTATAGCGTGCTAGATATCAGCTGTTGCTGTGGTTTGGCCTTTAGTTATCACATCACTCAACCACTTTTATTTCTGCCATCTTTTAGAATCTGCTTAATTAGAACAAAGACTGTTTATGTTTATATGTACAATATGAAAGTAGGCATGTCAGTTTGAAGATTGAAGGTAACTTAATAACTGCAGTTTTTAAAGATATGTCTGATCTCAAATCAATTTCAATTCAATTATGGAAGTTTTTCATGTTTTATTACTTTCAAAATAACTCATATGTTTAAAAAAAGAAATCAAAAAAATCTTTAATTATAATTTTTGATTAATTGTTTCAATTTTGTATTATTCGTGAATTAAGACAGTCTTTGTTTTAATACTGCTTCTTTATACCTCTGTACACTCATAATCTTTAATTTCTATATCTTGTACTTATCTTGTATTACTGATTTGTATTTATAACATTTTAAAATTTAATTTCTATATTCTTTTAACATTTGTTTCTGTTTATATATTTATTTTCATGCCTGGTAATAACTTTCAGACTTAGACAAACCTCTTTACGATTTATATGGCCGTAGAATTGGACGTTCAAATAGTGCCACAGACATAACCAATCCCTATGCCACAGCGCCCAGAAACCGTCGAAATCAGACATCTGGGAGAACAACACCAGTGTCATTTTCTGGTCGTATGACACCAACTTCACAAATCTCTGGACGTATGACACCAACATCATCGATTTCTGGACGCATGACGCCAACATCGTCCGTAACTGGAAGGACAACTCCTGTACATTTTTCTCATAACTCAGGATCATCATATAATTCAACATATAACTCACTGCGTAAGGAGATTTATAAATATTGAGAATGATATGTTTCAGATTAGGGGCATGGAAGTTCATTGATGGTTTTGTAGAATTATGTTTGACAATTGTTGGTTGAGGCTTGCTTGATTGAAAAGATATTTAAAGCTGTTCCCAGCATGTATTTTAAAGTTTCCATTTTGATCTGGGAATGGATGTTTGAAACCTTTAGAGTGGAAGTTAAAAATTTCATGGGATAAAAACCCACAGCATGCAATCCTCAAGTGTGCCCTTTGTAGAGTTGTGATCACTAACTAACAAGCATGTACTAGGTTGTGTAATGGATCCCATCTCTTTCCCTCCCCCAAATATGAATTGGAGTAAAGGGTTTGAAAATTAGGAATACGAATAGTGTGGAATGTATAGATCTGCAAGATAATTGAATGTTTTCACCAAGATTTCATGGTTCACTGAACCAAGGATTTGTATAGTAAGACACGTACTATACAAATCCTTGACTGAACATGGAGTTGTGATTGTGCCGGTAGGATATGAAAGTTGTCATCAGGACACATTTTTTGGTTACATTTTGTTGTATAAATGGTTAAAATGTATGAAAGTCATGTTGAGGAGATATGATTTTGAGACATTTCTGAATATAAACACAATATGCAGAATGACTTGGCATAACAGTTTATTAGATATTAAGAATATTGTTGTTTAAAAAATAAACTTTTAAAAATCATTGATTATTTAGTAAGATAGGTTAGAAAAAAGCTGTTTGAGTAAAAAGTAAAAAAATAAAAAAATAAAACATTCTGCAGTTTAGACTACATTTTAATGGTAATACTAAGGGTTGTATTTTGATGATAAAGTTAGGTGATAACCAGTGGCTATTTTTGGTAACGATTAGTTTAAAAGTTGACAGTTTATACCTATATCCTGACATTTACCTACAATTAATGAGTGATCAGGTGTAAGTGTGTTATTGTATATGTTTATAAGTCATTAATACACATGTAAAAGAAAGATAATAGAGAGAGAGAAAAGTATGAAGGTTAAGTCACAAATAAATTATATTCAAATTTATCATTTGATCATGTACAAGTAATAATATTAAGTGCTAATTATATAACAAGTAATTTAATATGGTATAAGGAATAATAAACAAAAGTAACACTCTTATTAATATCCATACAAATGTTTATTATGCCTGGACACAGGTACTGCAATAACAAATTCCTCCTGCATTCTTTTTTATGAATTCAGAATACCTTGGACAATGTCGATCTAAAAATGAATTGTACTTAATAGGTATTACCATATTTATGATACCTTTTATTGTAAGAGAATGTTTCTTTTATCGCCTATATGGCTTTACAGCTTAAATTCTATTTCGGCAATGGACATTTGAGCGCATTGACAGGACATTTGAGCGAAAAAAAAAGGACGTTTGAGCGCCAAAGTATAGGACATTTGAGCGCCTAAATTTTCTACTTCGTCTGGAGCTAAAAAGGCTATCCCAAAAATCCCTTTAAGCCATTTACTAATGTCTGAATCAAGCTCTTTGTATTGTTGACTAAGTCCAACTTTCTGGATTTTTCGCCACCAGGCTTGGCCTAAGTGAAACCTACAGCATTTGATCTCTATAGACGGGAAAAAATCCTTCATAACTTTCATTACCCGTTCTTCAAAATCGACGTGTACTGCTTTCGGTTGAAGTGTGTGACCTTGATCGGAACATAGCTTGACAATTGAGGAAAAGCAATTCACGTAAATTTCTTCAGACTTTCCAGGAAGTAAGCAGAATACAAGAGGGACATAATTTCCTTTGTTATAGCCATGAATAGTATATAACTGTTTAAAGAACTTTGGGCAATATTTGTAAGTACCATCCATAAAAATTTCCGGCACACTGCATAAACATTCAAGATTGGTTGGACACGTAAGAATAATTATACCAGTTTGTTCATCATTAAACTGCACAAAATTTTCAAATTTATTTGACTGAATATTAATCTTCTTTAATGATTGGTGTGTTTCCTCTCTAGATTTAGGAAGTGCAGGGTGAGATTTACGCCTCTTTCTATATATAGCCTTTGAAACGCTGCCAATGTCTTCAGACTTTAGATTTGCTTCATCCATGTTCTGTAACTCTGTACGGATAATTTTTGAAGGACGTTGAGCAATATCATCATCCGCTTTTCTTTTTGATCGTACCCGCAGCAAGTGACGTTCATTGTCACGATCACTGGTATCATGGTTATGAGTATTTTTCTGTTGAATTATAACGGTTCCGGTACAATCCGTCCTCAGTCTTGCTTTGCAACCTTTTGCCTGAAAAATATTGAAAGGACAAATACAATTGAAGTGTTTAAATGCTTTTTCATTTGCTATTGCAAGACATAAAAATAAGATGTAGTATGAATCCTAAAAAGACAACTCCTCATCCAAGACACAATATAATTAAAACAAGCAATTATATATTGTATATATACACTGTAAAAATTGTGTTTAGGGCCTAAACACTTTTCTATACACATTTCATGTTATACAATTGGTTACATGTTTAGGCTCTAAGCATGTGGGGCATTACATGTTGAAATTCATAACATGTTTACAATGGGAAACCACAGACATTTATGTGTTTAGCTTCTAAACATTTTCCTAAACATGTTTAGATCTAAACATGTTTAGGAAATGTTTAGGCTCTAAGCACAATTTTTACAGTGTATTGTATGAATATTGTAAAGTGCCTAGAAAATCAACCTAACAATGTTATATAGGTTACAGTACGACCTTCAACATGGAGCCTTGATACCTAACCCTATATGTGGTAGCTTATATTCAAATGTGTTAAAAAATTAATCTAAAGGAGGTATAAGATAGACATATAATGATATAGATATAAATCAAAATTAAAAGAAGTTATGGAAGTTGAAGCGTAACAGACGAACAAGTAGTTTACATTAACATTAAATTTGTAAAAAAAGGTACTTACTGTACATCTCCAGGATATTTCTTCTCCTTTTAGTGTTTTGTCCACTCTATATCGGAAACTGTCACAAACAAGGCTTCTTTTTCCCTTATTAGTCTCGGTCAAAATAATATCCATTTTAACACGTACATGTATTATTAGTATTAAGATTTCAAGTGCCAAGGGACATTTCACTTAATAGATATATATATAAGAATTTTAGAACAAAGAAAATTTGCATAGCCAATGAATTATAGTAGAATTGATTGGTAAATAGAGATCAACTTAGGATTTCACTTACATAAACCAGCCAGAACCGGTCGAATTACTCGGGTGTGAAATAAAATAAAAAATATTTATAACTAAATCTTACTTTTTTTTCTTACTTTTAAAAAAAAATCTTAATTCGTGTAAAATTATCAGGGAAAATTTCGCTCAAATGTCCTGTCTGAAAACTCAGGTAAGGTTAATATCCCGGCGCTCAAATGTCCTATGAAGTCGGCGCTCAAATGACCCTATGTGCTTTTTTCTTTTTCGCTCAAATGTCCTATGCCCAATTCTATTTGGTTTTCATCTATATAAAATAAATAAAATTTGCATCCTCCATTTATGTGAATAAAAAAGAGTTAAACAGAGTTTAAGCTTCTTTTCGAAAAGAAAAATTAATTTCTATTCAAACTCTCCTTTTCTTGTATACAGCTTTGCTTCGATGGGACCAGGCTAATATGTTAATTATTATGTATTCTGGTCATTAATTTCGTATGTAATTAAAGCAGTGTTATAAAGGTTTTCATTTGTTAGATAAATGGAATATTATAGGTATGAGCTTCTTGTTGTGGTCTTTCATGTTGTATTGTTTACATTTTTCACTGATGTGTATGTTTGGTTTCTTAATTGATAAAATACAAAAACAGGATGTAGAAATTTGAACTGGAATCAGTATGATACAAACTCTTCAAGTAGTTTATTTTAAAAGAAAAGTCTTTTTGCTTACCATAGATGTAAAGTTGTCAACTCAAGCTTATTTGTCCCTAGTATTTTATGAAATTGTCCAAAGATTAAATTGTTGTGGATAAAAGCACAGTTGTTTTGTTTTCTGTTAACTACTGATTCTGAAATGATCCTAGCAAAGTTTTGTTTAGAATCATTTCTACTTTTAATTGACTGTTTTAAATTGTGTAATACAAGAAAACAAATGACAAAGGTGATTTTGTAAATATATATTTTTGTAACTGAAGATCTGAACTAACACATATCGAGTAGTAATTATAATTGGATGAAAAAGCCATAAAAAAATAGTTGGTATCACCCTAAGAAGGTGAAGTATTCCTCTCTTTTAAAAAAATAAAAAAGATTGCAGCTTCACCCTGCTGATTTTTTTCACTTTTCAATTAAAAAAGGATTACGTATCCCAAAATAATTTACAGTACAGTTTGAAAGATTTTTTACACTTTGAATAGTTTTAAATATCAATTATATTATTTATAAATCAAATAACTTAATAAGGCCAAAGACCCTTAGCACTGGCAAAAATTCATCTTTTCATATATATCCATTTAGAATGTGTGATGACGAGGCAAAATGTTTTCAAATTAGATTATAAAGTAATCAATAAAATTTGAACAGTCTCCCTTTATTCACAATGTAAAGATCAAAGTAGCCGAATGGTGACATTCCTTAGTAATCTTTTGTTGCTAATCTAGGTAATAAAATAGTAAGTAAAAGGAAATTATTACATACTTAGTTGTATAATAACGACAGGTATATCTTGGTTTATTTATAACCATACAGTGTGATCAATTTCCCACCAGTTAACACATTGTTGTTACAATTCTACTGCACAATATTTTACAAGGCATTTTATAAAGAATATTTTTTTTAATAAAGAATAAAAATAAGAATGTGAATTGAAAAAATCTACCATTTTCTTCATTTGAAAATGCCTGTAACAAGTCAGGATTATGACAGTTATTGTCCATTCTTTTGATGGGTTTTATCATTTGATTTTGCCATTTGATTAGGGACTTTCCGTTTTGAATTTTCCTCGGAGTTCAATATTTTTGTGATTTTATTTTTTAATTTCATAAATGATGAAGAAGAAAAAAAACAGTTTTTTTAGGGGCGGAAGAGGTCAGAATGGTTATACTGGAATCCATGACTAGGCAAAAGTGAACGCATGACTCTGTGCAAATGCAAACGCAATGTAAAATTATATGGTTCGAGATTCAACAAAGAATGCTGTCAGCTTTCATCCAAGCATTTAATGATTAGTGCATTAAAGATGCATCTTTTTCTGCACATTAAGTAACATATTACATTATTGATTAATTTTAGTGCCACTTTCTTTTAATGATAAATTTGGTCTTGATTATTTATCGATTTGAATTTAAAATGAAGAATCACCTTAAAAGATGACAGCACTTGTAGCTGTTATTAGTGCATTTTCACAAGACCTGTAAATTTTGTTCATCAATATTGGTCTGAGATATAAGTACAAATTATTGCCTATGGCTAGTTGAGTTGATAGCACCTGGCTTGGTGATAAGTTGTTTGTATGTAACGGTTTTTACCTGGACATGAGTCATACCGTCCTTTGTATAGGGTTATACCTTACTATGTGGGATAAGTTAATCTGCTTCCGAACAAAAAACTGGTACATAAAGTTCTGTCAACCTGAAACTAATTTGATTACCTTTGTAATTATATATGGCATCCATTGTTTTTTGTGGAGATGATTAATTTTGATGAAGTGATGTGGGATATTTTAAAGCTGAGATAAAGATTGCTGTGAGAAAGAAAAAAGAAGTCAGGTGACTGTTGCATTGTGTCTTAACTATGAAGGATGTTTGAGAATTATTGGAATTTGTATTGTGGAATTCTTTATGACCGGTTAGAAAATTAAAGCATTAAAAGATGAAACAGTTAATTAAAAAGAGTGATACTTGATGACTTTAACAAAATTCAAATATAGAACAATTATTAGTGATAAAAAAAATTGTCCATATGTCTTTCATTGTCCTTACTTGTTACTCATGTAGATAGAGAGGGTCAAGAAATTATTGACAAGTGACCAATAGACTATGATATGAGGATATTTTGTAATAGATATATTGTTTTGATTCAGTGATCCCTAACTGACCATCTGATATGGTCTTAATCTATTAATCACCTGTGTTATTGTAAAGGATTAGAAATTAGTGTTTTATTTGAACATTTATCCTTCAGGTGAAAATAGTTATTTTGACCAACGATCATCAGATTTACTTCTTTATAATGTTTCAATACAAATTCTATAACAGGTCTGCACTGTTAACTTTTAAATCTGCTGATCATTGACCATTATGTATTGGAATATTTAATAAGACGTGATTTATAGTAGGATCATAACGGAAATCAACAAAATACACAAATTTTAATTTAACAGATATACTCTGTTTGTATTGTGCTTCCGTTTAGAGATTTGTTTGAACTGGTTCATCGAAAACTGCATTGCTTAATAATCTCTAGATGACTGATTTGTAGTTTTGGCTTATGAAATTTCATTGGGATAATGTTGCATAACCTAGCTGGATTTTAACTGAACTTTTTTCCCGTTCATCATTTCTCTGAAACTGATTCCTACAATGGATACTCTCTGAAAACAAAGAACTATGTATATTTAATATCGAAGGAATTTGTAGTATTGAAATTCAATAATAAAATTGAATTAAAATATTTATAAAGTTGAAAGGATTGGAAATCAATTGTGGATTATATTGTTTTGTAGTCCATCCATGTCATGGGTGTGGGTGACGTTTACACTTTGTGATTAATACATAAACATAAAACCTTGATTAATTTCAATTTTGATTAAAACTAGAATGGAATGTTGTGTTATGTGGATTGTGCATGGAAAGAATCTCTCCTTAATACTAACAAATAGTCTACTATTGAATGAGGATTGAACTACTGATTAATAATTATTGGATGAATAAGTTATGGATGTTATATTGTATATGAACATTGATGACAATTTGTATGCTTCCTTTCACTGAAAGTTAATGGAATATACTTCTTACTGATAGTTATTGTGCAGAGCACTTTGTAATTTGGAATTGTAAAATTATGGATGTTGAAAAGTTTTATAATGTGACCTTCAGCCTTTAGCCTTTTCTCTAAGAATTCAATAAACTTAAGAAAATATTTTTTGAAAATGATTATGCCTGCTAATGAAAGCAGTGCATTGTGGAACCGACCTAAGAAAGTGCATTTTGCCTTATTCCCTTA
This sequence comes from Mytilus edulis, assembly GCA_019925275.1. Taxonomy (NCBI): domain Eukaryota; kingdom Metazoa; phylum Mollusca; class Bivalvia; order Mytilida; family Mytilidae; genus Mytilus; species Mytilus edulis. The sequence continues at coordinate 104,077,972 of CM034353.1, read as the reverse complement.
TGTTGTTGAAATACCGTCACGATCTCAGATTGAAAATGGTGAATATGAGGATGACATGGAATACCTTTCAGATGTTGAAACGGATGAAAATTTTGGTAATGATTGTTCAGTCTTGTCATTTAGAAAAAAAATTAATAGAGGTTTGCTGAAAGATCAAATACGATTTCCAGATTTTATATCAAGGAAATATTTTTCCTTGCCTTGTCAAATTGGGCATTCATTTTGTTTTATATTTTATTAAGAAAGTCGCTTATAAATACCATATTACAACGTTTTTACAGATTTAAAATAAAATGGTAACCCAAGAACAATGCAATTGCTATTTACTGTGTTCAAATAAAAGTTAAAAGTTTCTTGAGAACTATTGTGAATCGGTTATGTTGAAAAGATAAAAGTGAGATGGAATTCAGCTTTAAATATAATTATTAAACAGTAGGATTTGTAAAGGAACTTTCTGTAGTTTTCACAAAAAGGAAAGGGGATGGCTAGATAATTAGTTATGGAATAGAGGGCACATAATAGTGTAGTTTCCAATATACAAAGCTAAAGTATATCACTATAATATAATGTATTATATTTGTCTTGTATTGTTCAATTATACCTTTATATACATGTATATTTTGAATGAAAAGAAAAAAGGTTTTAGTTAGGCATATCAATACTAAGATTCTCGCTTCAAATACCATAATTCAAAAGAAAGAAAAAAAGGTTTTAAATAAAGGTAAGGGGAGGTGGAATAATTGCCAATGATACATCCAGAGACCAAACGATGAGAAATTAAGTCTATATATAAGAACTGAAGCCATCAAAAGCACAAATTTTGAGAGTTAATTGGTTAATTTCAGTAAAAGCTATTTTGAATAATTGATAAGTATTAAAATATTGAACAGAAGTTCCAGTACATGTACATGTACAATCAAATTTTCAAGTATTGTTTGTGATTTAAATTGACAGAGTTTGGCTTTTGCAATAGCTCTCATGTAAATCAAAATAAAAGTGGTTCATTCCAAGAAGTTATGTTTAAGATTGCAGCATTACTTCTCTTACGATGTGGTGTAGCTCTTGATAACAGGCTGAGAAATATTGTCCATTTGTAGTTTAAATCATCTCAGGTATTTGTAGAGAATTGTAGAAAAATATGATTGAATGTTTTGTATTGGAATTGAACCTTTTACAGCGAGACAGAAAAGTAGTACCAGTCATTCATCCACCAGTCGACGACCGAGAACTTCAGGTGCATCACAGTCTCAACGTAAGTAATGGAACACACAGACTTGCAAGTTATATTGGATTTATAGATTTGAATGTTAGACATCTTGTATAATAACATGTGTTAACTGAGGACTTTGATCTGAGCTCTATCTGTTTGGTGTCGGATAACAATTTGATTGGTCCAGAACTAACAAGAAAATTAGTCCATAGTTTGTACTGTAAAACGCATGTCATTTCTGAAGTTTATGTTACTGGACACTGATAGTTATAGAGTGACTTTTAGAAAAATATGTAGACGATTAAATGCACAAAGCATGTAGCTCAGTTTATTTTTTTCCATCGATTTAATTTTATTATAAATTTCGGGTTTATATTAAAAAATGCACTAGGTTGTAATTGTGATGTTTATTGTGAAAATAACAATAGTTTTCATAATTGAAAATTAGTAGAGAATTGTATGTGGAAGATTTAGAAAAACTACGAAATACTTTGTTATTGAAATGTTTAGAAAGTTATTACTCTTTTTGTATTCTTCCTTTTCTTTCCTTTTGTTTTGGTTTTCCTGTTATGCTTATAACATATTTTTGTTTTTGTGCACTGCTTGGTGTGATTGTTTGCAACAAAATTTGTAGGTACTGAACACCAACTTTCTATAGACTTCAGCATAGATTTAGGCCATTTATTTTTTTACAAATATGCTTAATGTTTAGGATTTATCTATTTGGAGTTCACTACTTACAAGATTACTTAAGCCTCAAAATTTAAAATATTGAAGTTTTACTAGCACTTGTAATAGTGAAACATGACAAAACAGTAGGAGGTCCCCATATACTGAAGGCCAAAAACATTAAGCAAAATAGAAGAAAAAAAATAGAATACCATAAACACACATTTGTTTTGGTGTAATTAATATTCAATTATTTGTGTGTAAATGATTTAAAGATATTTCATGTCTCTTAATTTGACCATTGTACAATATTCTGAAATGCATGAAGAAAAAGTAAACATTAACCTATTTTAAGTTTGGAAACAGTTTTGTTTTTGCAAACTTTGTTTCAGTAATTTCTCATCAGCAAATATTAAATAAATATGTATGGTTTGTATGCTACAATGTACAGGTGAAAAAGATAACATAAACATAAATAGGTATTGATGGAGAGTTATAGCCCTTATTGGTCTATTTTATATTTTTTATTTGCTTAAGTGATCAGTCATATACAATAGCTAATAATGGAAATCAAGGAATAAAATCAAATTGTTTGTAGAAAATATTTCAATCTGTAAATTGAAAAAATTTGTAATATTTATTATTTCAAAAATTGTGAAAGATAAGATTTCACAACAAAAAAAATTCACACATTTTACATTTGTTACATAATTTGTAGCATTTCCTGAAAACTTGATAATACATCGGTAACTGCACACAACAGATTACTGAATTTACAGTCATTCAAACAGACTTTTTTAGTTGTTTATTATTTTTTCAGCCAACAGTAGATCAAATTCTCCCAATTCTCGACTTGGTTATGTCTCTCATACCAGAAAAGACAGAACTCCAGCCAAACCACGGCGATCTGGAGTGGTCAGAAGTCAAGGTGCTAGTCGGGAAGGTAGTCCCAATAGATATGGTCATTCTGGCAGGGAACGACGACTTAGTGGAAGTAAAATCCCCTCATCAGGTGGCAAGACCAAAGGTTAGAACAAAATTCTTTATTGTTTTGAAGTTTTAGTACACAGATTTGATATAGAAAAAATAATCTTGCAGTTTAAAACTTTAACATACATATAGTTTAACATTTGGCTTTAACCTTCTCTTGTAAAAGGGTATTACTTTGTCAAATTCAATCTGTTAAAGGCTATGGTGTCTGTATAATATTAATATGTTATTTCTTAAGTAAAATCTACATTTCTATACTGACGATCTTTTTTTCTATGAAGTAAAATTTATTCTGAGTATAAAAAAAACAGTACAGTTATATGCTATAAAAAGTATAAATTATAATTAAATTCAATGATTTATATAAAAAATAGCATTTTATAGCTAAGATTTGAAAGGACGTATGTTTGTTTTTACAGTACAAGCCATCGTGTGTTACGTCCTGGCTCTGATGTGGAGGATGCATTGGCTGAAGCCTTAGTAAGTAAATGATGATATATTACTTCAATGCTTTTGTTGAAGGCCGTACAGTGACCTATAGCTGTTAATGTCGGTTTCATTTCAACTAGTGGAGCATTGTCTCATCGGCAATCATACCACATCTTCTTAATTTGATTTCACCTAACTAACAGCTATTATCTTTAGGGATATTATAAAAAAAAAGATGGTACTGATTTGGTATTACATTTTTCATCACCCAAATATTTTACTTCTTGTTAGTAGTGCTTCGCTGGTTAACATTATTATCATAGTTTCATTGTTTTAAGCTCCTATGGTGTTTTATGTTTAATTGCATTTGAAAAAGTTAGCTTTCAATAGTGTAGCACAATATAGCATTCTGATAAATGTTTAAAAAGTGTATTATCAAAACTTTTGCAAACTCTTTATCTGTATTTGATATAAAAAATTGACGATATACTGTAATTTCCAAACAGGAAAACTATCGGCCTGATTTATATACAAAACAAAGTATGAAAAACAATTATGATATGCAGTGTACATCAATGAGCAACAAGCACTGAATTACAGGTTCCTGACTTGGAACAGTCTTATACAGGCTGCAGGGTTAAACTAGTTTGCTGGCACCAAACATACCCCTAACCTGATACAGTAGTGTTACTGTATAACATAAGAAGTGGTGTAACAGTATAGCATAAGAACAAACTAGGAAAATCAATTGAAAAGAGCTAAACATTCAACAAAAACACAGACTTGATTTAGTAGGGTACTTTTACCTCCCACAATAACAAAAGACAGAAAGAACAAATCTGAGAATACTAGCAGGTTACTGGCATCTAGTTTAAAGCCAATAACAATAAATAAAATCATTTATCTAAGACATAAAACTATGAAAGCTGACAGTAATAGTTGGATGGCTGGTACATCAAAGTCAATACTGTGACATCATGGATTTATGAATGTTATAGGGATACAAAATACTGTGGAAAGGGGTTAACCACAAACTTCAGAACTTCATTATCCAGTACAAATGTTTTGTTACTGTGTAAAGAAATTATTTATGTTGAATGCAGAAATAAAGTACCTTTGCAACCTCGTCTTTTTTCTTATGCCTTTCAATAGAATTGAATTAATCTATACTATGTGTCAATGTGGCCACCAAACATTTGTTTATTATTTAGTTGTATTGTAAGATTTCTGTTTCAGATACGTGGAGGTAGATCAAGATATGATACGTATGATTCAGATGACGCTGCCAGTGAAAATTCTAGTGTGTGTTCAGAAAGGTCTTTTGCTTCTCTTGGCAAAACTTCTGAGGTGAGTTCAACTAATTTTGCACAACAATAAATATATAATGATCTAAGATATGGCAAAGACTTTTGTAGGAATGTCTTCTGTAACAGAAAAAAGGCCCAAATAATGTTTAGTCATTGTAAGTTACAAATGCCAGAAAACTTCTTGTAATTAAATTTTGTTGACTTTAAAATTAATCCTGACTAATACAATATATCACAGTATTTATTACTTTATATATATTTTATGCTCTGAAAATTGCAAGCATGTTGCTTTAAAATAGGGTTGCCTCCTTTAAAGCAGTGTTAAAATTTTGTTGCTTTTATCATTCTCAGAACAAACAGACTGTAACTTAAGATTAACATTTTTGAAGCCTTTTCTATTCAAGAAGGCATTCTAACAAAGTTATAAAAAATGATGAAGCATGTATTGACTAAAATAACTATTGTGTAAAACCTTTCCCTTGTTATCACTTGTGTTATAAATGTAATGACATAGGCTGAAGTGTTATGCTGGTTAGTAATTAACATCTGTATATCAAGACCAAACTTGATTGCAATGGATTTCTGATGCATTATGGGATATAAAATTACATATTTTGTTGATAAAACAGACCATGGATTCAGAGCTATTTCATTTATTGCTGAAACAATTCATGTACAAAACTAGTTTTTTTTTTGAATGATTAGTGTGTTAATTTTCAGAAATAGAAATGAATATTTTCAGGAGAAACAGCTGCCTTTAGGTAACTTTACACCTGAGGTTTAACTCACAAGTTTTGTTGTCATCAAGTTTTTTTATATGTATATATATTTATAAAGCTCTGAACACAATTGAGAAAAATAGAATTGAGTTAGTAAATCTAGGTAATTCATCATTGGTTTATGTCCTAGGTATGTGTACCCTGTACCAGGGTAAAAAAAAAACATGTTTCAAACATCAAAATTCTACAAATCTTACGAATGCTTCAGACAATGTGTTAGGATTCATTGGAATACAATCTTTAGACCTAGATACATCGGTGATTGAATGAGATATGCGAATAGGACTCTGTATTTTGAAGTCAGTTATGGTTTTTTATGAAAAAATCTTTGAACTTAATCCATTGAAGTTGGTTTCATTGATATTCAGTTTATATATTACAGTAAAACTTTAATTGAAAGCTCAAAACACATTTTCATATTATAATTTTAAAAGTTTTTAATGACAATTATCGATTGATGACAAACACATAAAGTAGATAAATTGATGCAATTTCAGAAATGGTCGACAAAATGCTGCTGTGCAATTGAAATTTGAAGTTTAAGATATATTGAATGGGCTTCGTTTTTTTTCTCTCAATAATACAATTTTTCAAAGTGACTGGTATTGAAAGTTTGAGCACAAGTAAACAATATTTTACTGTACATTCATTTTATAACATTGATAATATTTGCATTTTGATATTAAAATCACTTGTTCATTATGTATATGTTATGATTTTTTTAGAATTTCACTGTGTATGTGCATCATGTAATTTTAATATTCCACAGGCTTGGATTATATAACATGAAGTAATTGTTATATATCAGCATTCTATGAAGACAAGTTCTTTTTTTACAAACAGTTAGCGGGATACCTTGTTTAAAATTGAAAGATTTCGGTACAAATGTAAATTAAAACATTCTTTTGTAAATTTGAAACCTTTCTTCTGTAAATTTAAAACTTTCCTTTTGTAATTTAAAACCTTTCTTTTGTGAATTGGAACCTTTCTTGGTTGCATCATTAAGGAATTTCTGCATATGTCTTAATTTTTGTCGAGCCTGCAACTTTTGTTGCAGAAAGCTTGACATAGGTATAGTGATCCGGCGGCGGCGGCGGTGTTAGCTAACTTCTTAAAAGCTTTATATTTTAGAAGGTGGAAGACCTGGATGCTTCATACTTTGTATATAGATGCCTCATGTTACGAAGTTTCCGTCAGTCACATGTCCAATGTCCTTGACCTCATTTTCATGGTTCAGTGACCACTTGAAAAAAAAAGTTCAGATTTTTTGTAATGTTGAATTCTCTCTTATTATAAGTAATAGGATAACTATATTTGATATGTGCGTACCTTGAAAGGTCCTCATGTCTGTCAGACAGTTTTCCCTTGACCTTGACCTCATTTCATGGATCAGCGAACAAGGTTAAGTTTTGGTGGTCAAGTCCATATCTCAGATACTACAAGCAATAGGGCTAGTATATTCGGTGTATGGAAGGACTGTAAGGTGTACATGTCCAACTGGCAGATGTCATCTGACCTTGACCTCATTTTCATAGTTCAGTGGTTATAGTTATTTTTTGTGTTTTGGTCTGTTTTTCTCATTCTATATGCAATAGGTCTACTATATTTGTTGTATGGAATGATTGTAAGGTGTACCTATCTAGTGGGCAGATGTCATGTGACCTTGACCTCATTTTCATGGTTCAGTGGTCAAAGTTAAGTTTTTGAGTTTTGGTCTTTTTATCTAATACTATATGCCATAGGCCATTTATATTTGGTGTATGGAAATATTTTATGATCTTTATGTCAGTCGCGCAGGTTTTATTTGACCGTGACCTGATTTTCACGTTTCATTGCACAGTGTTAAGTTTTTGTGTTTTGGTCTATTTTTCTTAAACTATAAGTAATAGGTCAACTATATATGTTGTATAGAAGCATTGTTAGCTGTACATGTCTGCCTGGCATGGTTCATCTGACCTTGACCTCATTTTCAAGGTTCATTGGTCTTTGTTTAGTTATCTTGGTTAATGTTAAGTTTATGTGACAGTTGTATTAAAGCTTAGCTTTATACTTAGGACTATCAACATAATATCAATGATTAGTATAGAAGGCGACACATTTCAGCGTGTGCACTCTTGTTTCTAGCTAGTCTCAGAAGTCATTCTATAAAAAAATTTACATGATGCAAAAACAAACCTAAGAATTGCTAAGATCATCAAAACTACATTTGTTTTTAAGATAACACAGGCTGAAAAAGTTAGAAAGTCTTGAGAAATGGAGAAATTCAATTTTAAATAGGCAGAAAATCTTGTGCAGACAATTTTTTTAAAGAAAAAAAATCTAACATCCATCTCCATACAAGTTAATCTAGATCATTCTGCTACAGAAAAATGCGAAACTGTTTGGAAAAAAATATTTAGCCTTCAAACATCATTTACAATTGATCATACTTCACAATCATTCATACTATTTGAATGTAGTTATAGCTACATGATCTGAGTTATATTTTTGTGGTCAAGTCAATGATTTTGTTGCTTATGCTTTTTTTCTGCTGCTTCCTAAAGGCATCATCGGAATTTGAAAAATGGTACTATCGACTCCCCACGCCTACGCAGGTATTCAGTTTTGTATATCTTGTGTTTCTGACAAACAACGTATTTCTGGTTTTGTGAAACTTTTTTTATAGATTTTTGTAATTTTTTAGTTATTTAGTTATGAGCTATTTGTTATTATTTTATCCATATATTGATTATTTTTGTAAGGGCTGTTTTATTTTAACATACAGGGTACCTGGGGGAAGGCAATTTGAAAATGGTGTAATCTATATAGGAAAGGAGTAAGTTCGGTAAGGGCCATATTTGGCCCCAATTATACAGTTCATAGTTACAAGCCAATAAAGGTTTGAAGTTGCCTTAAATACATGTGAGAAAGTTAAACAGAACTGTTTTTGTCAAAGTTTAAGTCTTAAGACGTTGATTTTTACATCCCAAAAAAGTCAAGATAAGGGATTTCGGTGAAATTTGACAAAATGAGCTGGATTTCAACCAAATTAAGGACCAGGAAACATAGAGCGCAGGCGTCGACAAACTTAATATTCAAATAAGACATGTGAAATGTCTTCACAAACATTATTTTAAAAGATCTTTGTTGTCGACGTATGCGCTCTATGTTTCCTGTCCAATAATCTATTGAAATTTACCTATTTTCATTGATTTTTTCGTGAAAAATCAATATGAGTGCAACTTGTGACGTCATAATGTAACGTAGATACGTAAAGTTTTCAACAAAATAGCTTATTTCCTATCTAGTCACTATATTAGCTTTAATTTATTGTGATATTGGTCAATAAATCCGAATTTGAAATTTACGCTAAAAAAGGGGGCCATTTTAGGACCTTACTGAACATACTCCTTTTAGAATTTCTCGTATACTTTAACTAGAAAAAAAAACAAACTTGTAGATGAGATTTCCAAAGTGCCTTCCCTAGGACCAATGTATTTTTATGGAACTGCCTTAATTAGACATCAAACTTGGTGTTTCTCCTTAACTATACTTATAATTTCCTTTTTTTATAAATTTTGTTGCATTTCTTTGTATACTGTATTTTCTTCTTGTACTTAGTTTGATGTAATTTTTTGGTTATTTCTATGTTGTAAACTTTTATCAGTTATATATGTGGTATAATCTCATATCATCTACAAACAACAATAAGGTAGACAACTCTTGTGGGGATTAACATTAGAATCTAACCTAGTGTATCAAACAGGACAATCTACTCAGGGTTGTTCATGTTTGACCCAAGAAACATTATCAGTAATCCTTAAAAGACACGAACATTAATTTAGTTAAACATAACTTGATTGCTTCTTATTCCAAGTTAGTATTTTCAACATTAAATATATCAAGTTTATTTTGCCTCTGTATCCCTATAAATTATCCTGCCCTCTTATTTTTATAACATAGGTCAGGCAAATATCATTTTGTATGGTTTTTCCATGAAAATATATTATTAACGTATGCAGTCTGGCCACACAGATAATTGTTGTTTTTTTAAGAACAAGATTTGTCTATCTTATGACATCATTGGATTGTACATATATTTATTGAGAATGTTGAACTGATATTAGTTTTACACTATTTTACTGGCTCTCAGCACAAAGATATGGACTCATCATCGTCATCGCCCCCTACACTTAAATCTGATGAAATCAAGGTAACAGCTGTGTAATCATGTTTTTTTTATGATTTAAATAATTTATGATTTTTGTCAATTGTTGTACATTTTGTATTTTTATTCCTATTTCTTTGGAATTTTCATTTTCCACCACTTTGTTAATTAATTATGTTTTTAGGTAAAGATTGCATGAAATGCAATCTAAACCTTATGGGACTGACTTAATATCTAAATCTTCCAAGGCTTGTCACTCTCTTTTTGATACACAAAATATAGTTCATATGATCATAATATTCTATACATCCTATCCATGAAAATTTGCAGAAATTTATTGATGTAATATATGCTCAGATATGCAAGGCACAAAATTATGTTACATTTGTCAAGAAAATTACTTAACTTTTGCAAGGTCTGTTCTGATGTCATTGTTAAAGTCATCTTTAAGAATTGGAGTTATCTTCCTTTGTCTATAACTGCTGTTAAATCAACTACAACCAATGCAATATTTAATTTTACTTCCCACTGATATTTTGAAGCAATCTTTACCATTCAGTGCTTACAAGCACTTTGGGTGTCAATAATGATATGAGATTTTCTTGTTTTCTTGTTCTCTTCTGTGATATTGGCTGTTTATGGAGATCTGGGGTATATTTCAGATAGTTAAACAAAATGACGAAAGACACATATATTTAAAACAATCAGATTTTTATATGGATTGTATTTGTATGGCCCTACAACGAAGTTGTCAGTGCCATATAGTTTTACCCTTGTCCGAAATTCCGAAATTCTGTCTTTCCCAAATTCCGTCATTCCGAAATTCTGTCATTCCACAAAAAAACATTATATGGAGTTTTTTTCTAAACTCCTTCAGATATTGGGCTGATTTTTGGTTTGTGAGTTTACCATGATGAGTTACAGATCAAGTTTACGTTTCATTCCGCTCTGCTAATTTTTGCTGAAATTACAGGCTTTGGACTTTGATAAATTGTTGAAAATCACAGTTATACAGAGGGTTTTTTTCTAAACGCCTTCAGATATTGGGCTAATTTTTGGTTTGTGAGTTAACCATGATGAGTTACAGATCAAATTTAAGTTTTGTTCCTCTCCATTAAATTTTGCCAAAATTAGGGTTTACAACTTTGAAAATTGTTGAAAATCACAGTTATACAGACTTTTTTTCTAAACGCTTTCAGATATTGAGCTGATTTTTGGTATGTGAGGTAACCATGATGAGATACAGGTCAAGTTTATGTTTTGTTCCGCTTTGCTAATTTTTGCCGAAATAGCGGCTTTGGACTTTGTTAAATTGTTGAAAATACGTGTAACAGTTTTACAGATATTTTTTTCTAAAAGCTTTCAGATCTTGGGCTGATTTTTGGTATGTGAGTTACTCATGATGAGTTACAGATTAAGTTTAAGTTTTGTTCCTCTCCATTAATTTTTGCCAAAATAAAGGGTTTACAACTTTGAAAATTGTTGAAAATCAGAGTTAAACAGACTTTTTTCTATGGGCCTCCACATTTTGAGCTGAGTTTTGTTAACAGTTAATTTATAATTATGAACATATCAATGTCAGACTACCATCATGTTTGTGTCCACACATGTTATTGAAATTGGACAGGGTCATTGGTGTCGCTTTGACACATCTAGTTTTTCAATGATTTCTTAGTGTGACATTTCATATTATTTATGTCAAATATCACACATGTATCAATATAGATAAATTTCATCTATAATAAATCTGTACAGGTAGAAAAATTGAGTTTAATAGTCCATATGTGAACTTTGCTAAAACAAATTGTCCAAATGATACCAAGGTCCTTCTTAAAGTTGAGAATAGATTGAAAACAAATCATTAAAGGTCTGTCATTACCAAGTTTTTCTCAAATTTGTGGCAACCTCCATCTATAAGAGTATTTGTAAATATATGGAAAGCTTTTGCTGTAGTTAACCAGAATGGTACCTTTTTTTTATTATTAATTTCCTTATACAAGGGCAAACACACATACTTAATTATAAAACAAAAGAAATGATGGTAATTTAAGTCTTGTTGAAATATAATTTGTTTCTGTGCATTGAATGTTAGATTTTATAATGTATCTTTTTGATAAAAAAAAAACAACAAAAAAACGTTTATTTGATTTGGGGCTTAAAAATATGTAGAGTTTGCATGTTTCACTATTTTCATATCATAAATTCATATCAGATATTAAATACAGTATCTTAACTTTAATTTTTAAACAAATGCTTAGTTTTATTTTCAAAATCACTTGTTAAATAAGCAAAATTGTTTCCTTAATTTAAATGTTACCGTTACTTCAATATCTTGCCTCTTGTTTCAGGACACAGCAGAAATAATTTCTCTCTTAGGAAGCACTTCATCAGCTGACAGAAAAGAAGGACTTATAGCTCTACAAAATTTATTACGATTAAATCGGTATTTAACGTAAGTACCTAACAGTTTTCATCAGTTAACCAAAATTTTACAGAACTCGTGGAAGATTATTGCTGAATAAAAACTATTCTTTTCATTAATTTAGAAGATTTTTTTTACTCTTTACTGACGCATAGAAAATGTCATGTATCTAAAGAAAAAAAGTAAATTTTTGCAATTATTGAAAAAGATTATAATAGAAAAAGATGTGCCAAGCTACAAATGTGTCTTAAAATATAAATTATATGCAATGCACTTGTTTGTATGTGAAATTTTTTCTGGATTGTGCAAGTGAAATAGTTTGGATTGTATAGAGATTAGCTAAACTTTTTGTCATTTACAGGCGGGTAGAATTACGGAAAGTTATGGAAATTTTTACAAGAATGTTTCATGACCCAGCAAGTAAAGTGAGTAACAGATTTATGATTGGAAAGTTACATAAAAAAATATCTGACATATTGATATTTAGGCGTTATATAAAATACATGGTGGCATAAAAAAAGTAACTCCTCATTATTCACTAAGTTTTTTGAATGGCCATAAAATCAGAGAATAAAAAAAGGAAGTCTCTAGGAACTTTACAAAGGGAAAAAAGTAATGTGTGCAGACAAAATATTGTAGTTTTGCTTTTTAATTAACAAGCATGATAAAGATTATATATGAAAAGGCACTAGTAGGCAAACATTGAACTGAACACCACTGATTAAAACATACAGAAGATCAAATTTTAAGATGTGTGTCAAGTAAAAAAGAATTTTGTTAATAAAATAAATGCTTTATTACTTACAGTAGTTTGCAAAACAATATTTAAGCAACCAAATAACTAACATCGTCTTATGAATTACTAGTAATATCAATCTATCTTTTAATCAGCTTGATTGAATGCAACACGTTTATAATCTTGCTTGTATGTCATGACATTAATTCCCAGATTGAAGCCCTCAAATGGTATTTACATAACTTTCTGATGAATAATTATAAGAATTTGTCCATAAGTGTCATATTTGTATTAGAATAGAACAATATTGTGATTGAATGTACATACCTGTTTCTTTTGTTATATTTCAGGTTTTAAGTTTATTTTTTGATACGTTAGTTGACTTAGTGATTGTACATAATAGGGACTTACACGATCATTTGTATTTGGTATTAACTAAACTGATTGTGAAAACTGGTGCTGATATGTTGGGATCTCAGCAGGCTAAAGTACAGAAATGTTTAGACACTATTAGGTAAGCTTCAGTTCCTTTATTCGTTTTCCTAGTTTTGCTTTGGGAAAGACATTCAACGCTTAGTACATGTTGATTATATGATTAAAGGTCTTAAAGGATACAAGATGATGCTGAGTACACATCAATGAGACAGCATTGTAAATTTATATTGTAAAAAGATTGCTTCCGATTACGTTGAGGCTAAGTCTTAATTGAAAGATATCAATTGAATTTGAAAAAATATATTTCCCTAACAAAGATATACATTTATTGGAGACAGTAAATAGAAATTCTAAAAAATACTGCATCAGTTCCTTCCAAATGATTAAAAATTGTCTGTTAAGGCTGGCTTTTTATTGAAAGAGAAGCAAAACATACCAGAGGGACATTCAAACTCATAAGTAAAAATAAAACTGACAACGACATGGCTAAAAAATAAGAATACAAACAGGCAAACAAACAAACAATAGTACACAAAACACAAGATAAAAAACTAAATACTGAGCAACAACTGGGGGTGATCTCTCATTTCTGTTTTCAATGCAAGAAAATTTGGAAAAATGAAGATTGCTTAATTTCTGGCTTTCACATTAAAAAATGTTCACCCCAAAAAAGAAAAAAAATAGGATTTTGAAAAACTAATATTGTAGAAGCATAAGCCTTATTGACCTTTTCTATTTTCAGGGACAATTTTCCATATAATATGCAGTTTAATGTGGTAACAAAGTTTATAATAGACCAGACACAGTCACATAGTTTGAAGGTAAATTAGAAACATTTAGTGAACATGTGTTTATACCATCTATGATGTTTAACCTCTTCTTGAAATGTTTACTTTTATACTTGGCAGAGATAAATCTTTTGAATAATAAGGAAAGAACAAATAAGAAGAAGATAACAGTCACTACATATTTAATATATTTGTATGCTATTTAATTATGACCACTGTTTTCCATATTGTGGATTGAGGAAAAGTTATACCTGCATGGATTATTTATTGATCATATTAACTTTTAAAAATATCTTATATATAAGCCTTAACAAAATTCATTTTGATGAATACCTAAAACCTCTGTCTTCTAATCCTTATAAAGCTCTCTGAAAACTAGTACCCCACATACAACAATGTCTCCACATTACCTGAATGTACAAATAACGATTACAAACCAATACTTTTTAGAGCTCCAACAGAAATGATTCTAAAGAAATTTTTGAAAGTTTCATGTCGTCAAAAGTAGGTCTCAGCAAAATCCATTGTAATATTTTTTTTATCATTTTATTTTTGTTTGTTTTAGCTTTAGATTATATTTAATAGGAAATAGCTTTACAAATCCCATTTTGATCTTGGCTTTTTCAAACTTTGCTTGTTATATTTTGCTTACACCCTCTGAGATAAGTGTGGAACATAAAGATATAAAACAAAAATTACAAATACATGTACATGTACCATAAACAAAATGAATGTATTAAATGAAATTTATCTGAAGAAAAACAAAAAGCTAGACTAAGAGGTTCAGAACCTTTACATACATTTTTTTTGTCTACAATTTATTGCTCTAAACTGACATTGTGAAATTTGCTTGCACTTCTTTTAAAATTTAGGAAATTGACCCTCCAACAAAGGTATTTCAGACTTTCAGGTTTTTCACACAAAAGTTAAAGCCACTGTTTTGTTAGTTTGAAAATGAAATAATTTAGTTGTTACAAATTAGTATGGAATTATTAGTGACTTGTTGGGAATGCTCTGTGTTCCAATGATGAGAAACATTTGTCTTGATGTTGACTGGTACCAGCATTTTAAAATTTCCCTTGGCTCATCATTTCCTGCAGTTACTACTGATAATACTATAAGGCCATGGGAAGTAAATGTGGTAGATCTTTTTCTTGTATTGTTTATCCTATTTAAAAGTTTGATAATGGTATCTTTTTTGTCTTAACAAAACTGACAACCAAGGGTTATACAAACAAATTCTTGCACAATACTTGCAAAAATGCAGAATTTAAAAGATAACTAATCCAGACAAAGGAAGAAGATTTGTTACTGAATTTTCCCATGGCTTCATCAGTTATTTTTATGACTAATTACTGTAAATTCAGAATTTATTGCAGCGTTTTAATAAATGCAATTAATGCGTCAGGGGGAGTTTCACAATAAGAACCCACATTATGATATCTGATACATATTTCTGTATGCAACTTTTCCCGATATGCAATAATTTCTCGCATTTCGGCCATTGTTTGAAAATTGCAATAAAAACTGCTCACAATAATTACTGAATTTACAGTATGAAATCTGCCGTTTTCTGAAAAGGTACATGAAAATAGTATGTTCAATAGACCATATCTTTGTAGTTTTGTGTGCCTTTGTTGTATTTCAGTGATACAATTAGTTATATTTGAATCATATATGAATTAATAAGGTTTACACAGTGTTCTCATGTATCTCTTTATATTTCATGCTTTCTTACACAGCCAAAGGTAAAATGTCATTTCTTTTCCTGCTCTATTTACTTTTCTTCATAATGGATGTTGTTAATTTTCTATCTTTTATGGCACTTGTCACATACTTTTAAGAGTAAAATCAAATTCTGTTGTTCAAATCTTTGGAACAGTATGGGGGTGGGGGAGGGGGTGGGGGGGGGGGGGGGGGGGGGGGGTAGGTGTGAATTATGATAATATTTCAATTTAAAGGCATTCTCACTTTACATATACTTTTGTTTTTTAGCTTACCTGGCCTAAAAGGCCAAGTGAGCTTTTCTCATCACTTGGCGTCCGGCGTCCGGCGTCGTCCGGCGTCGTCCGTCGTCGTCGTTAACTTTTACAAAAATCTTCTCCTCTGAAACTACTGGGCCAAATTAAACCAAACTTGGCCAAAATCATCATTAGGGTATCTAGTTTAAAAAATGTGTCCGGTGACCCGGCCAACCATCCAAGATGGCCGCCATGGCTAAAAATAGAACATAGGGGTAAAATGCAGTTTTTGACTTATAACTCAAAAACCAAAGCATTTAGAGCAAATCTGACATGGGGTAGAATTGTTAAACAGGTGAAGATCTATCTGCCCTGAAATTTTCAGATGAATCGGATAACCCGTTGTTGGGTTGCTGCCCCTGAATTAGTAATTTTAAGGAAATTTTGCTGTTTTTGGTTATTATCTTGAATATTATTATAGATAGAGATAAACAGTAAACAGCAATAATGTTCAGCAAAGTAAGATTTACAAATAAGTCAACATGACTGAAATGGTCAGTTGACCCCTTTAGGAGTTATTGCCCTTTATAGTCAATTTTTAACCATTTTTCGTAAATCTTAGTAATCTTTTACAAAAATCTTCTCCTCTGAAACTACTTGGCCAAATTAATCCAAACTTGGCCACAATCATCTTTTGGGTTAGTAGTTTGAAAAATGTGTCCGGTGACCCGGCCATCCAACCAAGATGGCCGCCATGGCTAAAAATAGAACATGGGGTAAAATGCAGTTTTTGGCTTATAACTCAAAACCCAAAGCATTTAGAACAAATCTGACATGGGGTAAAATTGTTTATCAGGTCAACATTTATCTGCTCTGAAATTTTTAGATGAATCGGACAACCCGTTGTTGGGTTGCTGACCCTTAATTGTTAGTTTTAAGGAAATTTTGCTGTTTTTGGTCATTATCTTGAACAACAATAATGTTCAGCAAAGTAAGATTTACAAATAAGTCAACATGACCGAAATGGTCAATTGACCCCCTTAGGAGTTATTGTTCTTTATAGTCAATTTTTAACAATTTTCATAAAATTTGTAAATTTTTACTAACATTTTCCACTGAAACTAATGGGCCAAGTTCATTATAGATAGAGATAATTTTAAGCAGCAAGAATGTTCAGTAAAGTAAGATGTACAAACACATCACCATCACCAAAACACAATTTTGTCATGAATCCATCTGCTTCCTTTAATATTCACATAGACCAAGGTACCAAGGTGAGCGACACAGGCTCTTTAGAGCCTCTAGTTTATATATTGCCTTTCTCCCCCATTTGCAAGAGTTTTCTACCCATGAAAAAAGTGAAGAATATATAATAATTTTAATAATAGGGACAAACATTTCTACCTGTCAAATATTTTAATATAGTTTCAAGAAAAACATATTTTTTCCCTTTAAAGGCAATTTCTGAAAAGCACACAATACTTGAAATAGCTCTTGCAATTGTTAGATACCTACATATGATGCTAAGTTGTTGTAGTATTCTGTCTATGAAAAATTATCAGTTATGAAGAAAAGTTCAGCCTGTTTGGTGCTGGTGCCTGCCTGCTGCATTATTTTTAGAATCTAACAAAAAATTCAATCAGTTCATCGTAAAAGATATTGGTGTAGCAGTAAGACATCTTAAGCAAAAGCTTGAGAATAAAATTCATTTATGATCATTGGTGTATCATGTTTCATCACCATTGGTTATTAGTGCATGGTTTACGTTAATCAAAATGTCAGACGAGGAATATTCTGATCATATGTAATCAGAAAATACAGTTTGTCAAAAGAAAAATATGTTTGGTGAAATGTTTTTTATTTTAAAACCTTCTAACCCTATTGAACAAAATATGCTCTTCACTTAAACAAGTTATACTTAAGCACATCCAATGGAAATTTTCCTAGCTTTTGAACACAAAATCTCCAATTTTCATATGCTTGTTTGGTTTGTCGCTTGCCATTCAGCAAACATATTTTTATCCATTTATGCCTCATTGTCAACCAAGTTTTCCACAAACACATCTGTAATATTATCAAGATAATATTTCTTTGATTAATTGATTGTTGGTTGCTTTACGCTGCATTAGCACAACAAGGCTATACACCATGTATCGCGGCGATTGAAAATTTCAGCTAAATGTAAAGGAAATAATTTGTTGAACGAGTAACTAATAGATTTTCATTTGTAGTGGGAAAGTATTGTCAGATATAACTTTATTTGAGATAAGTTTATTTTTAAAATTCCTAGAATTCAGTAAATAATTTTACTTTTGAATAATTTAGGAGCAATTGTGACTGCCTTTAACATTCAGTGTATCATAAGAGAGGACATTTCTTAGATAAATAGAAAACTTTTTTTTTTATTACAACTTCCTACATTACAATAATGGGTTGATAGTGCATGAAAATTGCTTCAAGA
>CM034353.1:103925785-104059538 GCA_019925275.1 Mytilus edulis | reverse complement strand
GATTTTTAGCCATGTTTGTTATGGAATAGCTATTTAAACTTGCAGAGTACAGAAACAAACTATTGGAATGAACAATATGTCTAACAATTTCAGATATGAGCTAATTATACAGAAGTCAATCCTATGAATTATAAAATGTTTGCATACTATGATATAACATGTTTTTTGTTTCATTGCTCACAGGTAAAGTCAAGTTTATTGAACTTTCTGCACAGTTTAGTTCAAGTTATGGATGTCTCTGATTTAATGAATTCCGCAGACTCTCGACTAGCAATCTCTCGGATAATTAATTGGACAACTGAGCCAAAAAGTGTGGATGTTAGAAAGGTAAATATTTGAAAAGTAGCATTATGGACTCTTTGATCTACATTTCTTGCAATTTTTTTTAAGCATGACTATAACCCACCTAGGTCATTATGTTTATTGGTATGTGCGTCCGTCTGTCCCGCTACAGGTTAAAGTTTTTGGTCAAGGTAGTTTTTGATGAAGTTGATTTCCAATTAACTTGAATTTTTGTACACATGTTCCCTATCATATGATCTCTATAATTTTGATGCCAAAATAAGAGTTTTGATTCCAATTTCAGGGTTTACTGAACATAGAAAATGATATTGCAAATGTGTCATCTTTGTAGTATGGACATATTCTTGTTATTTATTCTCTAACCAACTTACTTTCTCCACCATAATAGATCATTTATGTTTGTTAGAAGACTTTTAGATTAGTTTTATTGATATACAAGAAATATCTTGGTTTTCCTTAATGGGAGATTATACATACAGAAGAAGTATACTTTAAAACAACAAAATTAATTTCATTTACCTGTGTATACTATGACATACTTTTTTTCAAAGTTGATGTTTTTCTGAAATTGTTTAACATTTCACAGCGGTATAATACTTTTACTGTAATTATTTATCCCTTATTTTTATTAACTTTGTATTTACAGTGTATCATTGATGAAATTTATTTGTTCATTGAGTGTTAATTTGTGTTACTACAGGTTTTTTTTTAGTTGAGCCATTCCAATTGATATTTTATAGTGCATCTTTCTATATTGTTATGTTACACTATTGTTTCAGATAAAGGAGGTTTGGTACCATTAAAACATGAATCTGATGTTCAGTATTTGTCGTTTGTTTATGTTGTTCAACAGTGTTTCTCATTTCTTGTTTTTTATATAGATTAGACCGTTGGTTTTCCTGTTTGAATGGTTTTACACTTGAAATTATTGGGTGCCCTTTATAGCATGCTGTTCGGTGTGAGTCAAGGCCCAGTGTTGAAGACTGTACCTTGACCTATAAAGGTTTACTTTTTATAGATTGGGACTTGGATGGAGAGTTGTCTCATTGGCACTCATACCACATCTTCCTTATATCTATTTTAAATTCATCTGTTTAAGCCTAGTTAGAATTTATTGGATTGCTTCACATGTCTTGTGCCATCTGTATTTAATGAAGATAGACTACCATGTTAAAGGTAGAAGCAAATACTAGTGCCAAATGACAGTAAAAATTTATGATGGTGTATAGAAAAATAATCCCTTCCCCCTTACATTTCCTCTAGGAATAGCCCTCAGATCATGTTAGGTTCTCTGTCCAGAAAATTATGCCGAACAGTGAGATTCGATATAGTAGTTTTACAAAATTGTAAGCTTTTAGCTATTTATTGGAAAGAAGAATACTTCTGCTACATAAATATTGGTTGTTTTTGACAATACAGTGCACATGTATTGGGTACTAGCATCAATAAGTCACGCTAAATTACTGAAACCTTCACAACTATAACATTTGAGTTAGATTTTAGACGGTTTCCATCTTATATGGAAGTGGCCACATTCCTGATACTTCTATTAATATTTAAATGTAAGTTGTATTTGATGATAATACATAACATATATAAAGGTTGAGAGTGAACACGGATGCAGCCACTTTTATTTTTGACAAAAACCATCTGAAAAGTGATATATTATGGCATATTTGAGAATTGTTACATATGAAAGCTTTAATTTGAGCGTCTTTAATGACTAAATCAGTTTAAATCTTTCACATAAACTAATTGAATCGACTGTAGTAAACACTTAAGTGTTGTCTACTTCAGTGTTTAAAAAGTGTCCAAAATCTTTCATTAAATGAACCTGAAGGTTGAGGCCAAAATCTGCCTTTACCAGACCTAATCTTTTTTGGAAAGGATCTATCTTTAAAAACCTGGACAACATGTATTTGAAAAGTTCAAAACAAATATTTGAAAATCTAAAAAACCAAAAAACACATGGTTTATTGCATTTATTATAAAATGCATAATGTATGTTATCTAATTCCATTTATTTTATAGATTGTTTCAATTGTTTCCTTTTCAGGGTGCTCAAATGGTATTAATAGCATTATTTAACTTAAATCCGCCAGAGTTTTCCATGATGTTATCATACCTTCCTAAAGCATTCCAAGTAAGTTCATCTTTGTCTTTTCTTCACTATTGATACTTGAAATTGTGTGAATTTTTATATACACAAGTATAAACTTTCAGAAAAGTTTGTCTGACATTAAAAATATATTTTTCTGTGATCATGCTAGCTTCCTACTTCAGGAGATTTTTGGAAAATCATAAAAACTACAAACATCTGCTTTTGTAAATTATTATACTTTTCATATGATATGATAAAAGAAAACTTGAATTATATCAGTTTATGTGAAACAATGCAAACAAAAATGTGATTTTTTATGTAAAAAAATCCTAAAATACTTTTTTTTTTCTCTTAGGATGGTGCAACGAAAATTTTACATAATCACATTCGTAGCGCTAGTCATGAAAGTGATGTGTTGTCTCCAAGAAATGTGACCAGTCCCCCTCAAAACAGGAGTAGACCACCATCGCGGTAAGTTTTGTCTTCCAATTATATGAAATGCCCATGCCTAAAATAGGAGTAGGTGACTTTTGATAAGTGTTTGCCTCCGTATAATGTGATCTTTCTATCTCAAAACATATTTTTATCTCACTCTAAGCATATGAGATAATTATAGATTATCATTGGTCATCTCAAAGAGATTGTTTCTCGCTTGAGCCGGTATGGCAAAACAAGAAAAGCAATCCAGTTGAGATGACCAATGATAATCTGTTTATCGCTATTTTACCTATGATTTCACAATTTCATGTCAATTTCATTAGCAACGCACACGACTTGCCTCCTTAGTTTCTGCGATAATTTTCCATCTCAAGCGAGTAGCATAATATAAAAAAATTATCATAAAAAAAGATCAAAGGAAAAATGCACAAAATAGCAATAAATGAAAGTATTTAAATTTGAACAGTGTAGTTAGAAAATAAAGATCCTTGAAAATTTTACTAGAGCATACTAGTGTTTCTTATCTATAAAAAAAGAAACAGAAATAATGAATAAAACATTATTGTTGTAGGACGGAGCATCATGATGAGCTGGAAACAGAAAATATGAACCCAGAAGATATATATAATTCTATCAAAAAGACTTCTGCCGATATTCAGAATTTAAGTATAAATAGTAAATTGGACAGTTATGAAAATGTTAAGAAAAAGATAGACTTTACTTCTCAAGATAGTGGTATTCAGGATTTACGGAATGACAGTCCTGATGCTGTGGACGGGAGGAAAACACATTATAATCCATCTCACTATCAAGATGAGGTATGTAACATTATAAACACATTACTGTGGATTCATTTATTTTCGTTGGTACCAATTTTCGTGGTTTGAGAAAAACTTGCATATTTGTGGATATTTAATTTATTTGTTTCGGAAAAGTCTGCATATATTTCTTGAGGAAATTTGTAAATCGTTGAACATTTAAATTAGTGGTTCCCTGTACCCACAAAATCTAAGAAAATTGGTATCCAACAAATATTAATGAATCCACAGTATAATCCATCTCACTATCAAGACGAGGTCTGTAATTATTGTATAGTATGTACAGTATTCTCTCATCAGGGACAAATTGTCTTGTAGAGAGGTAGAACTTTTCTAGAACCATTTTTGACAAAATTAAAAGAACTATAGAGGTTAAGTTTTCTGATCAGGTCTTTATTTTTATCATTTTTATTGACAATGATATGTTATGTCCTAGTTCTGAAATCTGATACTAAATAATCTATTATCACATTACTTGATTTAAGAATGAATATTTGTTCAGCAACCTACTATTTTATTTCCAATAAGAACATATGTGCTGCTCTAGTAGCCTTAGTAAATTTATATCCACACAATGCAGTAATTTGATAGTCCACCATTTGTTGATTTTGTCTTTGTCTAAGCAAACAAGGCATAGGTCTGTGTTTTCAGTATCTATCTTTTTATCCTTCAAAAATTTAAGGTGGTACCCAACACCTTCACTAAAATTAATTTGGCTCGTTTAATATTCATAAATTTTAACAAAGTATTTACTTTGACCCTTTGACAAAAATATAAAAATTTCAAACAATTTTAACCAACCAATTTATCAGAAAAATTACACTGGTTATATAGTAGTTTGACAAACACTAATTTTGATCATTGAGAAGCTTTATATTCCCTAAACAACACAATGTAATTAAAATGTTTAGCTGATTTTACAGAGTTATCTCCCTGTAGTGTTAAGTACCACCTTAAGTAACTTGCATTCGAAATTGAAATGTCAACTTTGCCTTGTGGAGTTTAAAAGTATGAAATGTATCAACTATAGTCTCTGACGTAAAATTGGTACCATGTTTTTGGCAGAAAAAATTTTAAACTAACAACCGCATTCATTCGAGATGACGTTTTTCAATTAGTGGAATCGAATATCATTCAAAAAATAAACTACTGTCCTACCTTTAATTGTGTTTGCACTGTACAATCCTGACCTTCACATAATCCAAGATTATTTTGTATTGTGGAATCCGACATTGTTATTACTGGAAGTGTTGCTTTGGAGTTCCACATGCTGTCTATTTTCTAGGGTCTCTCTGAGCTTTTCATCATCTTTATTGTTTAAATGCAAAAAGCACAGAAAATTGTATCACATCAATGACAAGGTTATTACCAGAGAGTAACAAATGTTATGTAAATAAGGGATCCTCATAGAAACCAAGATGGCGGTTTTACAATGTAAATAATCTTGAAAAATGTGAAGGTCAGGATTATACAGTGCAAACACAATAAAAGGTAGGACAGTAGTTGAAATTTGGAAAGGATTTTTCTTCCGCCAATGGAAAAACATTATCTCGAGTGAATGTGGCTGATATTTAAAAAAAATTCTACAAAAATCATGGTGCCAATTTTACGTGATGGCGACTATAAAACATTTGTCAAAATCTCTTAGATGTAATATTGAAGCCTTGTCTTTGCTCATCCACCTTTATTTTACAGGGAATATTAAATGGTTTGAATAGATCAAGGTTGGCAGATCCAGATTTTGATGAAGGGGAATCATTTAATGAAGGTAAGTAAATATCAGTTTAAGTTTTCTCTGGTGATCAGTATTGCAGGATTTTTTTCTCAGCACAGCACTATATCTGTGGTTTTAGTTGGTTCACTTGCTTTCTTTCAACTCAGGGTCTCAATCTTTGAATCTTAATTCATCTCAGTTAAATTTGTGTAAGGTACAAAAAACAAATATACAGAAAAAAATGAATGGATTCTGGTGTGTCTTAAAGAATTCAATGTTATCAAAGAAATCAATACCACAAAACATAACATAACATATGTAATACAGTTAGATTTAGAATTAAATTATTTACTTTTCAAACCATGATTTTGAAAAGTGTGTTTTCCATCTCATCTTATATTCTACTTGTTCAGTTGTATAAATTATTTCCAGAAATTGAACGCTTTAGTTTTCCGAAAGGTTTGTTATAAAATATACTGTATACATCAGTTACTCACCTATATATCGGGTAGATGGTTTATTCTGATTTTATTATCATACACTTTTAATCTGGAATATAAATTTTAGTCATCTTAATCAAGCTCCTAATATTATATTCACATTATCAAATTTTATTCTGCAATCTTGATGAATTTGACCAATTTTCTTTGCCATTAGCTGATATATTGCAGGATGGAATTATAGCAATCATTTTTAATTATGTATAATGAGATATTTAATAGTAATATATAAAACAGATATATGTATATCAATGTATTTCAATGTATCTTTCAACACACATTAGTCATTTTGCATATATCATTCATTTATTTGATGTTACTAATTTGCAGTTTTAGTCTGTGCTTGTATTACACAGCTTCCTATTATTGTAGGTGTCTAAGCTTTAATTATATGTTTCCTCGTGAATTTTTGTAATTATTTGGTTGTGTTCCAATATGGTTCACCTTCAATATTGAATTGTTAGATTCTAAGGATTAGATTTCATGAATAGAAAGTAGCAATGAAGTCATCTATTTGATGAATAGCTATATACTGTGGATTCATGTGTTTATGTGGATATTGTTTTAAGTGGATCTAGGAAAATCATTTTTTCTTGGATTTATGATTATGTGGTTTTAACAAAGTTTGCATAGAAGCATTTATGAAATTTTAGGTTCATTGAACATTTAAATTCTATACCTACTAAATAAAGTAAAAATGGTATCCCACAAATAATAATGAATCCACAGTGCTAGACATGAAACTTTCCAAGTTACAGAAAATCAAATAAGGTGTAAAAATATATGATTCAATCATTTCTGATATAATTAAGTAGTGTTGAACAAAAATTGAGAATTGAATAAATTAGATGTACTATTTGTAAATTATTACATATCAAAACTGATATAAAAATTTTGCTGCGCTTCAGAACCATGGAAAGCATTGTTAGGGATATCTCAATATGAAGACGGTAATATTTCATTGTGTGGTGGTGTGACCTTGCAGGATTGTGGTTATCTCCCTTTTAACATTATGTCTGGTTATCTCCCTTAACATCATGTCTAACAGCTTTTAAAAATTTTGACATTTAAAGACCAAAACAGTTTTATTGCTTGAATTTTGTGATTTTGTATAATTTTGCATTTTGCTATGGATTTTTTTTTAAATAAAATAGAAACTTGAAATTCGACTAACATAAGATGCAATTAATTTTTATGTTGCCTAGAGATTAAAAGCTGTTAGATTAAAGAACAAAACAAGTATGAATTGTCATTGATGATGATATTGTTGATTTTTGTGACGCCTGTATAAATTATGTTAATTTCTTTAAATCAATTTGATAAAAAGAATTTAAGATCCTGTTTTTAACAAACTAAGTGTTTGAATCAATATATCCTATTTTAGGTTTTATTGAAATTAACATCATTGAAATTTTTGTTATATTATCACAACCCGCTGTCCAACACTATTTGTTGTTATAATAGCATGTTTAAACGTTTTACATTTTAAAGTTTAGTGTGTATGTTGAAAACATGTGTTGTATTCAATTTAATTAGAATTGAGGGATTTTTTTAACAACTGCTTGAGGGAATTCAATTATATTTTAAATACTATTCTGAACACAAGTAAAGAGCAATAGAACATACTGTAGGACTCTCTTTTAATTCACATCTTTACACAAGTGAATTTCCCAACATTTTGTTTTACTTTTTTAAAGAACATTAACAACAGATTTTGGGGTATTTGTTCTTGAGAACATATTAAACTGTATTTTGAAATTCTAAGATAAAAAGACTTATTTTATTCTTTAAATGGCATACCTGAAGTGAAGAACCAAGCAGTCCACACATTTACACATTAGCAATGTCTTGTACTGTGAATAAAAGATTGATTGTTGGTTGTGAAAAAAATGATTGCTGGTTGTGAATAAAAGATTGATTGTTGGATGTGAATAAAAGACGAGATTTCTGGGTACAAGTAAACATCAATGGGACAGTAAACTCTCAATGCAAATACACCAATATTATTGAGAGGTGATTTATGGCCTTTAATACATCCCTTAAACCAGTAAACAACTTTTTCTTAAGCAAGATATTAAATTCAAAGTTTAATGTTTGTTTTTTGTCGAGCCTGCAACTTTTGTTGCAGAAAGCTCGACATAGGGATAGTGATCCGGCGGCGGCGGCGGTGTTAGCTCACTTCTTAAAAGCTTTATATTTCAGAAGGTGGAAGACCTGGATGCTTCATACTTTGTATATAGATGCTTCATGTTACGAAGTTTCCGTCAGTCACATGTCCAATGTCCTTGACCTCATTTTCATGGTTCAGTGACCACTTGAAAAAATTTTTTTTGTAATGTTGAATTCTCTCTTATTATAAGTAATAGGATAACTATATTTGGTATGTGCGTACCTTGCAAGGTCCTCATATCTGTCAGACAGTTTTCACTTGACCTCGACCTCATTTCATGGATCAGTGATCAAGGTTAAGTTTTGGTGGTCAAGTCCATATCTCAGATACTATAAGCAATAGGGCTAGTATATTCGGTGTATGGAAGGACTGTAAGGTGTACATGTCCAACTGGCAGGTGTCATCTGACCTTGACCTCATTTTCATGGTTCAGTGGTTATAGTTAAATTTTTGTGTTTTGGTCTGTTTTTCTCATACTATATGCAATAGGTCTATTATATTTGTTGTATGGAATGATGGTAAGGTGTACATGTCTAGCGGGCAGATGTCATGTGACCTTGACCTCATTTTCATGGTTCAGTGGTCAAAGTTAAGTTTTTGAGTTTTGGTCTTTTTATCTAATACTGTATGCCATAGGTCAACTATATTTGGTGTATAGAAATATTTTATGATCTTTATGTCAGTCGCGCAGGTTTTATTTGACGGTGACCTCATTTTCACGGTTCATTGCACAGTGTTAAGTTTTTGTGTTTTGTCTATTTTTCTTAAACTATAAGTAATGGGTCAACTATATATGTTGTATAGAAGCATTGTTAGCTGTACATGTCTGCCTGGCATGGTTCATCTGACCTTGACCTCATTTTCAAGGTTCATTGGTCTTTGTTTAGTTATCTTGGTTAATGTTAAGTTTATGAGACAGTTGTAATAAAACTAAGCTTTATACTTAGGACTATCAATATAATATCAATGATTAGTATAGAAGGCGAGACATTTCAGCGTGTGCACTCTTGTTATTAGAAAAGCATGTTCTGAAATTAAATTTTAAAACCCATTCGAATGCATGATATCAAACTACTAAAATTTAAGCTTGATATTTTTAACTTTCCCTGCTTGGCATGAAATAATTCAGACATTTTACATTTTTCACTCATGTTGTCTCTCAGTTTCATACTAAGCTGTTAACATAAAATCTTGTTTGGTTCATCAGTGTTTCATTTGTTGCCAAGGTTAAACTAATGTGCTTTAGTGCAATATTTATTTATATATGTGTTTTTGTTTTGTTCAAATCACTTTTCATGTACTAATTATTCATACATACATTCTATGTCAACTTGATCAAGGCTTTTTGTCAGTGATTTGTTTGGATTTAAAATTGAATTAAAGTGTATTGAACTGGATAAATTATTCTAAGTAAAGAAAAAATTGTGATCTAATTTGTTTATTAAACAACATCATTGTATTTTCAGATTTTTCAGAAAATGATATTATTTCTGAAATTCTTAAAGAATTATCTAACCATAATGAAAGGTAAGTAGATTAGACAAACATTTGATAAAAGTAAACATTTTATTGGGGATTTAATTTTGTAGTTATAATTTGATAAAAGTAAACATTTTATTGGGGATTTAATTTTGTAGTATATAATTTGATAAAAGTAAACATTTTATTGGGGATTTAATTTTGTGGTATCTAATTTGATAAAAGTAAACATTTTATTGGGGATTTAATTTTGTAGTATATAATTTGATAAAAGTAAACATTTTATTGGGGATTTAATTTTGTGGTATCTAATTTTTATGTCTTGATTTCCTGGTTTTATCAAGTTCTGCCTACAAACATAACAGAAATTTATATTTTATTGAAAGTTAAAATTTGTGGTTAATTATCACTCTTGAAAACATATTCATTTACTAAATGAAAGAAGTTGATTTTGTTGTCAGATTTCCAATTCATTGACATAAATACCCTACATCCCCTTGTATTCATATAAAGGATGATAATAAGTGTTTTATGGATTAGTGTAGTTTCTCATATATGTTTTTCAGAAATGAAGAGAGAGAAGAAGCAATGAAACAGTTAATTAAGTTAACCCGTGAAGGATCATTTGGACTGTGGGATGAACACTTTAAAACAATATTGTTGATATTACTAGAAACTTTGGGCGATAACGATGTAAGCTTATAATAAGAACCAAATAAAACTGTAAAAAAAACTTATACAGATTATATACAATTTTACTGAAGTTGATAAAAAATATGTTGTGCAAAATATATATAAACAACAGTGTAAGCATGACTAAGCATAAATATAAGATTAAGAATGCCATGCACAACTTTAATTAGTTGAGATTCATTTGATTGTTTACTTTTGACAAATTTGATTTAACTTGGACATGTTATTTTAAATAACACATTTACTGACAATGTAATTCAAGCTGATTCATGATAGAATGCATGCTGATGGGTCTTTTAAATTAGTTCATTTCTCCTTAGGTACAATTGTTTATTTTCATTTTGATACTACAGGTACAAATTAGAGCATTGGCCTTAAAATGTCTGCGAGAAATATTGCGGCATCAACCAAGGCGATTCTGTGACTATGCTGAATTAACTACACTGAGGATATTAGAGGCACATAAAGATCCAGATTGGAGGGTATGTGATGAGTTTTATGCTATGTTAAATACATTGTCTTGCTCTAAGACAGGACTTCTAAACATTGGATGAGGAACAGAGAGACTGTATTACATTTTTGTGATTATATGATAACTTTGTGGGCATTGACCAATATTTTTTACATACTATATACTTCTGTTGTAGGAATAAGAAAATACATGAGATACTTTTTAAATTGCCTAAGTCAAACAGCACTGTGGCAATACATATTTGACAAGCAACTAGTCCACAAGACATAAATATTCTCTGCTGTACCCCTAAATCATTACATAATACTAAGATCATCAGTTGAACAGTTGAGAATAACACATAGTCTCCTATTTTCCTATCAGACAAATCTAATCAATGAATACTATTGTTCCTTTGTTGTTTTAGGTACAAAAGGCAGCTGACGAGTGTGCTGAGACTCTCGCTAATTATATCCCACCTGATCAATGTATCAGAATTCTTACCCCTATCGTCCAGTCAGCATCACATCCTATCAATTTAGGGGCCATCAAAATGCAGACTAAAGCGGTAGAGAGAATGCCTAATGATGCCCTGGAAGGCAAACTTACCGACATCATTCCTGGTTTAGTTAAGGTATGTGACAATGAACCCAGATTGGAATGAGTTTCAATTATCATTTCTTAATAAATAAAGGCAACAGTAGTTATGGTAGTATACCCTTGTTCAAAATACATAAATTGGCTGAGAGAAAACAAATCAGGGTTACAGACTAAAACTGAACAAAACACTTCAACTGTAAGAGAAACAAAAACAGAGGAACAACAGAAAACTGAAGTATAACAAATACAAAAGCCAACATACATTGAAACAAACTTTTTGATAGCAACTGCCTAAAAATGTAGGGTTGAACCTGGTTTTATGGCTAGCCAAATCACAGGCTTATATGGCAATATAAGCATGTATATCATGCCATATGATACAGTCAGAATAGTTTGTGAACATACATCACTTAAGGAATTTAAAAGATGAAGCCACAACCCTTCAAATAGAAAAATGACACAACATATGGAATTATCCACAGAACTTTAATAGCAACCTGTAAGAACCCTTCAAGCAATTTTTCACGTTTGAATTTTTTTAAAATTTCAAACATCTCATAAAGACATTATATGTTCCACTTGAAGAGATGAAGGAAACATTAACAAAGAATACAAATACAATATAACCTTTTTTGACTACAGATTGATAGAGTAACAAACTGTTACAACTAGCCAAGCAAATCATTGAGCTGGTAATAAAAGGATAACAGACATTCCAACATAGAATTTTGGAATAATTATAGGCACAATTACAATTTGGATCTCGTGTGTGATCTTGGTCTTGAAAATTGCCTTCCATGATCCCCTGCACCTGCTCCAACGTGTATTTTTGTAACAGCTGTTATCGAAAATACTGTTTCATCAGTTTGGTTTTATATCAACACAACTTTATGGTTCTCACATAATAAAACAAGGGAACTTGATTTATATGCATGAAAATCCATTCTCATATAGTTCAGTTGTAAAACCAATCAATCAATTATTTTTACAGGCCTATGATGATCAAGTTAGTACGGTCAGAAAGTCTGCTGTATTCTGTTTAGTAGCAATTCATACTAAAGTTGGAGATACAATATGGAACTACCTTACCAAACTCAATTATAGTAAAGTAAGTATTCTTCACATTTATTGCAACTTTTCCAGGTTCAGGTTAAGTTGTCATAATCTAAAATCTTATTCTTTCTTTTTGTTTTATAATTTTCCATTTTCTAATATATATATAAAGGATATAAATCTGAATTTGTGTTATGTTGATTGAGATTTATTGACACTGAAGTTAGAGTGGGGTGCTCATTTTCGCCATATCTTTCCATGTTTTCTACAGTTTATGTTCAGGTCTATATGTTTTTGAAGTATACTGATATTTCTATATGAAGATAACTTCAAATGCAAAACATTCCTAAGCTTGAAAACATGTTTGTTTGAAAATAATAATCTGTAAAGTAAGATTAAAAGGTGTTTGAAATTTCCTGAAGTTTTGTCAATGGGGGACACATATTCGCCGTTTTTACACATATATTTAAAACCAAATAACTGCAGCTTTATATAATATTTATCAAATAAATTTCATTTTAGATGAACAGCAGACATTTTAAAGGTGTAAAAAAACAGAAATTTAGGCCAATCAGTCAAAAAAATGCTAAGAAAAAAATCTATGAAAATCCTGTTTTTCATTCAGGAAATTGACCGAAAATCGTTGTCCGTTTTTCGATCTTTTGCAGTTAGTGCCGTAATTTTGTTTAAGTTTAAAAAATAATCATATTTGTTATAAGATTATAATTTATTGGCATATTTCTTCCATTTCAGCCATTCTTTGAAGTGATTACACCTCAAAATCATAAAACGGCGAAATTGTGTCCCCGGCGAATATGGGCCCCCCACTCTACATGTACCTTACATTTATGTGTGTTTTTCTGAATCAACTAAATAAATTTAAAATAAGACTATAAAACTATTAAAAGTTACTTTACAGAAAAAATGTATATCATCAGTAATTTATTCATTGCTTGTAAAGTGCTTCTAACCGTCTTTGAATAGTTTAATGGCCAAATATAAAGTGATCATTATTTTGTAGAATTTACTGTTTATTGATATTGACAGCCTGGTAGTCCCATGTTCGACCTAAAACTGTTTCACATGTAAAATTGTTAGTTATCATGCATGAATTAAAAATGACTTTTTCATAAATATTTAAATCAAAACTTAAATCTAAATACATCTATGACCTTATCAACTACTTCCCACATCAGTTATTTCACATTTTGTATACAAATGTTGTCATTTTTTTTTGTATTTGTTTTTGTAGGTAAAATTATTGAATTTATACATCAAGAGAAATCAACAGAAGGAAACTGAGAAGAAAGTGGGAGGGATCTGAAACTGATCAAATAACATTTTAGAAGAATACGTAAACAATTCCAATTAGTTTCATTATAATACAAATAATTGTGATCAAACTTCCAAGCCTTTTCATAACCTCAGATGTGTACTGCATTTTAATTGGACAGCTTAGCCATGTGATTTTGATGGATTTTGTTGCCATTTATAAAGCTATTTGATTGGATAGAAGTTGCTCACATGAATTGTCTGTGATTTTTGATTGGTTGATGGATCAGCTGTAAATTAGTGGTTTGATTGGTTAAAGTTGTATGTTTAACCACGAACAAATAAACAGATTATGTATTTATTTATATCTTTCACTTGTATCTGATGCTAGTCCAGTGTTTTTATGAAATAATTTATGGTTTGTTAGATATTAGTGACAGATATTTTTTAATAACTTCACAATGACTTGTTTGAAAGAATATACTCTCAGTATTATTATTATATATATTAAACATAGGTCAGTCACTTTATAATCATAGCAAAATTAAGTAAACTTATTCTTAAAACACAATATTATAAAATTATCAATTTGGTTACTAGTGATGAATATTATATGAGATTTTATGTCAGATAATCTTCATCTGCAAGAATTTTTGAATTTTCTATGAAAAAAGTATCTTGAAACAGAGTTTATTTATTTACAACCTTCTCAGTGCAGATCACTTTCATTAGTAAAATTTGCATGTTAACTCTTAATTCCATCATTGAATGCAGCATTTTTATTCTGAAATTGCTTTGATTAATTCAAATTTTTGGTATTGTTCATAAAATATAAAATTATACTAGGAATTCTCAGTACTGCCGCAGAAAAACTATGTTCAGCTTTCATTTAAAAAGTGTTGACAATGAATTAGAAATTAATATAAGGTTAATCTTTTATATGATGATTTCTAATTAAAAATTTCTTTATTTAATCCAATAATTTGATAAAATGAATATCAAACAAATATAGATTTTGATGTATCCAACCTTCAGCTATAAAGGTCAGAAGTGATAAAAACAGTTAGGTTGTATTACATTCTTTTTTATTCATATAACATAATCACAATATAATTGTCCAGTCACATAATGTTATTACTTTGTCATTATGGAGAAACCTAATATTCACAAAATGTGGGGTTTTTTTCAAAAAATTTCTGTGAATATAATACAAGGTAAAACATTTAAGCAAAAGTTTACATTTCCTATTTTCTCACTTTCTATCCTAAGAAACCTGTTATGATGTGCGGTTATTGTACTTATGATATTGTTAATTTTGTGTTGAATGATTAGAACGAAAGACAGTCTGGATTAGGGGAAAATGAATAGAGAGTGATGTATGCTGTGTACAGATTACATAAGAGGGGAACAATAAAATGTATAAATGGGAGGATGACAAGAATATAAAAAAATGTATCTTTTTATTTTTATTTTGTCCAGATCTAATTTTTATCACATTGGAATGACATAAGTGAACACTTTAGCATATGAAAGGAATCAACAATTAACTTTAAGTTCTATGCTTCGAAATACTTCCAAATACTTGTACATTTGACAAAAATTGAAACCTCTACAGTTTGTACTGTCATATGGAATTTCAAATTTACAGCTTTTTCTCCTTTTTTTTAGTGCTTTAATATGCAAGCAATAAAATGTAAAGACCATATTTTTTTTATAAATAATAAAAAGGAACATATTAATAGAATGTTTTCAATGAAATAGGGGTCAGGGTTAATTCATTTACAAGTGAATGTCTAAACAGATATAGTTTGGATATTCAGTATTAAAACAAGATGGTGATTTATGATATGCATGTGCGTAGTGTGAGTGAATAAAAAAAAAATGAGTACTTAAGTACTGTATAGTACTAGAATTTGTACTATTTCAACTTGCCTGGTACATGAAATTGTTAAGTTCAAATGTACATATTCACTGGAGTATGTTGAATGCATGGTTCAGCTTGGCTTACATGAGGAAAAGTTTTAACTGTAATTGGTTTTTTTTAATTTTTATGCAAATTGAAGACATGTTTTAGAATTGCTGTACATTATTTAAAATTTCTTTTAAAGTCAATTTATTTATATAACTGTAATATGTACAGTATAAAAAAAATTAAGCCTTACAAAATTTACATGGCTTTTAAAGTTCTAATTGCTGTAATTTCAGAAATTATTGCAAGCATTCATTATTGTGATTTTTTGTTAAAATGAAGTAAAATGAGAGATAATTATTGTGACAAACAGATATTTGAACCAGATATCAGAAATGTCAGTTCTTATTTATGCAACCTTCATCCATTCACAATAATTTCTGAATTTACAGTATTCATTCTGCTAACAATGTATGAGTTAGTCAAGAACATTGGAGATTCTAAATATAATGACTACATTTTTAGAATTGGTGATTTTGGTTGTAAGTGAATGAAAGTGACAATAACTACAGTGTACTATGTTGAATGGAAGTTTCATTTTAAGTGTATGCATGTTTATGGTTTGGTGTAAAATGTGTGTATCAATGTGCTTTATATGTACAATCTTGTGTAATTTAGATATAAATTCACTTTGGTATGAAACAATACCAATAAAACAAATCTAACCTTATGTTGTCCTTGTTATATATTACAATAGTAAGGTCTGTAATTATCTTGAAAAAAAAAACTTGATAATAGTAAAAATAAGTTAATATTGTCCATTTTTAGACATGACTGTATTGGTACAAAATGATGGTGCATTATTTCTTTGTTTAGGCTAGTGGTCATACTATTGGTAGCCAAACTGAAATGTGTGATATAAGGTCTATATACATGTATAGTAAAGTTGGATGTTTGTTGCAAGGTTAAACTGGTTTTGCCCAACCACTTTTACCAAGTCAGGATATCTAGACATGTGTTGTAAGTCTATTTTTGTAATTCTTTTTGAGGAGAAGTTTGGTTGTTGGTTTGGCCTGTTATACTGGTCAATATTTTTGATGTTATCTCTTATGTTATATTCACAGGAAAGTAGTTATCAAAGGTACCAAGCGTATAATTTGTTACCCCAACATGCATTTTGTTACATTAGACTCATCAGTGACGCTCAGATCAAAATAGTTAAAAAACCAAACAAGTATAAAGTTGAGCATTGAGGACCCAAAACTCTAAAAAGTTGTATCAAATAGGGCTAAGGTAATCTATTCCTGGATAGATAAAAAAATTTTGTTGTGCTATTGTTGTGTTTATTATTTGTTGTTGCAATTACCTGAACCAGGCAGATTTTTTTCTGCTATTAGATTTTATTAATACAAATCTTATTTGTTCTGATGAAGTAGCTTGTTTGAGAGGACATTAAGTTTTAAGTAGCTTTGTCCTATTTATACCTTAGATTTTATCAGCTTGGTTGAAAGATATGTTTTACTTTATATACTAGTATTCAAGCCAGAAAACCACTAATCATTATTCAAACTGTAGACAAAGTTTTTTTTATCATTTCAGAATATAATTTTGGTTTTTTTTGAATATTTTTTTTTATCTTTGTGAAAACTTAACTAATATCTTATTTAAAAACAAAATTTAATTCCGTAATTTTTACATGTAAGCTGTATACCAATTAGTAATCCGTTTAAATGGTTCAAATACAGTCATTTGAGATAAATATAAAAAATTTAATCATCTTCATGTGAAACCATGTGCTCTTATCAAGTGGATAAACATGCATCGCCTTAAAGCCAAGCCAATCATATATTGTGATAGATACATGCATTATCTTTGTGGTCAAAAAGGACGATAATGGACATGGTAGTTTTGTGTCAAGAATTAGGTGTCTCAAGTTCGATTAAAGATACAAGGCATTGTACCGATGCGCCAATTCAGGGGAGAAGATGCCATATAGACAGCCAAAAAAATGTAAGTTAAAGAAAAGATAACTCTGTACAATCACCAAAAGTGAAAAGTCTTGCGATCACCTGACAGCTCTCAAAACACTGCAGCAAAATGAAGATTGAGTATTACAATAAAATTAACGGTACCAATTTTCTTGCACCAGATGTGCATTTCGACAATACATGTCTCGTCAGTGATGCTCGAGGCCAAAATATTTGAAATCCAAAGCTTATATACACTTCACCAAAAGATTTCCATGATGTCAAAGGGGTTATGAACTAATGCAGACTGGTAAATATCTCCTATCAATCCTTAAAGAGGCACTAGCTAAGAGATTAATTAAAATTAGAATTTGTTTTTGTTCAATCGTTAATGAAAGTGACATAGTGAAATAATATTCACTTTTAGCAGCCAGTATGGTACAATTTTGTAAAAATAAGATCAGAAACATTGATGATGGAAACATTGATGATGAATTTGCAAGGGAATAATTCGTATTCATCTAAACTTCAATTTAACCCCTTAGCTAGAGATAAATAACGCATGCATAGTGCGTGTACAGTTATTTAAAGGAAAAGAATGTCAACATTGAAAGTGAAATAAAGGTGAGTCATATGATTGAAATATTAGATCCACAAAATATCATTTGTATACAGGTTATAAACGATGATTAACATATATTTTAAATCGATAAAATGAAATTTAACAGACCTAGAAAAATCCAATTGCACGATTTTGATATCTATTTATATCTATATTTATGTTTGTATCGCTTTTGTGGTCTTCAGAGGTCGTCAGAGGTCAACTAATTAGTTAATTAGATGACTTCTAGACTAAAATACACACGAAACGGAGCTAAATATAATTGAGCCCATGTTCTGTAAATTGTTTATTTTATACTTTTTATAATTTGGATAAATGTTTCAACATTGTTATAAATCAAATATGAGAATTTGAGTAAAATCGGTGAACACGAATTTTAATAGCTAGTGACCCTTTAAGACATTGCTGTATTAATAATTCATTGATACATTTGTGAATGCGTGTACCAAGTTAGGCATATGACGTGTTTTCTTTTCGTTTGATGTGTTTCAGGTTTGGAGTTTGACATTTGATAAAGGACTTTCTGTTTGAATTTTCCATGATGTTCGGTATATTCATTATTTAACTTTTTACAGATAAACTCTATCCCTAACACATGATTGTTAAAAGTTTGAAAATGAGAATGTATTTATGTATATGAAAACAAGGAGATTTAGTACGACTGCCAATAAGACAATTAAGCACCAAAATTTTAAAGTCATAAGAAACCTCAAATTAAAAAAATCATGCATATGTTTTCTATAACTAAATGGATAGTTTTCATTATACAACTTATGTACATATACTTTTTTCTGAGGAAAATTCTTTAATTTGTCCACATTTAGAAGAAGTTTACTTATTTTTAATTGCTTGCTTCCAGGAAGCAATTCGCCGACATATTTTCCGTATGCATAATGACCTGAACGTAACCCTCCTCGTAAAAATCCGGTGATCGCAATACGCATGGATCTGTCATTAAAATAAACAATTATCTGATTGTACATGTTAAACACGTGCTCAATACCTATGCTTTTTGTTATGTGTTTACTATAAAGTGACAATCGGTTAACTCCGGCTTTAAAACACGGCATTTAATGAGCAGCCATATTTGTTAAATCATAACAGACGGAGAGAAAAAAAATGACGATTATACGATATATTTGCTTAAAAAATGACAAAATCGTGCAGAGTTCTAAGTTTATGATATATACATGCATTGGTTCAAGAATTGGATAAACATTATTTCTCACCACTCACTGCTTTCATATGACTTTAAATGAAGTGAAAGTTGGCGGCCACTAAAGTCAACCAAACGGCTTCAATAACAAAAAAACGCTGTGAAGTCATCTATAAAAGCCCCGACATGAAAATTGTGACATAATTCAATAAAAAAACTGACAGCATATTTTAAAGCAAACAATCAACGAAACAACAACTGAACTACATGCTAATGAATCACATTAAGAATGTGGGATCTTTAAAAGATGTTTGTGAGACTAACCATCCCCTCAGCTCGGATAGTGGTGTTGCAGCACAACATAAGAACATACCAAAAATCCCAAGCAATTGGCCTTACTCAAAAGATCGATAAACTGGAAAACTCAACACAAAGCACCGATATAAGAATCCTCGCTGTTTTCGAAAGCTAACTGTTAGTCAATTAGAACTGATAAATTATTTGTCCTTTATACACTAAAGTAGCAATCAGTACACATTCAACGGATTTTAGGGTAAAAACGCCAGAAACATATTGAGAAATGCACAGTACGTCACAGCCGGTTACATATAAAAAAAAGGATCAAAACAAATATTGCCTTGTATTGACAATTGTAGAAAATTAGTCCTACATTTCATTGCAGTAAAAATATTCTGAGTCATAAAAATATACCTTGGGTATTTGGTGCTTCTAAAGATAATTTTGGAAACTTGAGTACATGGTTACTCAGTAAAGCTAACACACAGGAGGAACTGGGGTTGCGCATTTGATTGGTTATCTTGTCTGTAGTACTGGACAGGGCAATTCTCTACTCGTGCCTGGTTTTTCTGTGTTTGAAACAATGGTAGATAGACGGAAACAATCGGCGGTATTGCACCTTTTTAGGAATTTCGGTGACCACATAATGTATCTTCATACCTATTCCTTTTGCAATTTGGAGAGTCCATAATAGATAGATAATAATAATAATTAATGAACGCAAAGAAATTAAGGAAAATTTGATCTACAAATAGATAAATCTGGGTGAAATCGTCAACTGGTCGCTTATATAAGTTATTGTCCTTTTGCCTATAACTGCATTTTTTGCCGAATCCATAATTTTGTACTTTTCTGAAACTATGATAATAGAGAAACATTCTCTTTTTGAACGAGCTTAACTTTTGTGCGTACATTAACATTGCAAAATAAGATCGGGAGAGATTGTATCCTATCTATATCACCATCAGTATAAACAATGTTAACATGACAACAGTAAGTAATGAATAGGAAATCCTAATAAACATTTTGTCCAGTATTTTAGAAATCTGTTTCCCTGGAAAGTACTCATTATTTGACATGTGTCGTCTACCAGCAAATTTTAGAACTAATTTATAACAATTAGATATTTTCACTTTCTCTTCATAGTAAAATGCAGCTGATATTATCAGAAGTATAATAGTGATTCCACTGACAAACATGATAGCGATCATTGCCACTAACAAGTAACAAATTGGATTTGATGTCGCTGGTATCGTCGATGACATTATGGTCAGGAAAATTGCATATGATAACAAAATTGAAATCGCTAGAGACATACGTTCACCTGATTCTGTTGGTAGTAAAAAGACAAGAGGATTTAGAATACAGAACAACATCATAGGCAATATAATCATTATAACATAGTAAAAAGAATTTCGTTTGATTGTTAGTTTAACATTGTAGCTGCCTCCATCATTAGCGTATGTCTCAGTGTTTATCAACTTCCAATCAGGGTTGTCTACATAATATTTAGTTTCCGCAGAGTTGAACTGATTAGCCAAACTTAAAACGTTTTGTTCTATTCCCCATGTTGTAAAATACAAAACGCAAATTTGAATATCAAAGGGGAATTTCGAGACGTCAGTTTCACATTTGGTATTCATTACACCTCCAGGCGAATATACAACGGTTCCATCGTGAAGTATTAAAATAAAATACTCAATGTCCTCTCCAACAGATTTTATTTCGCCTGATGTATATAGCAGATATATAAGCGGTCTCCATATTTGATCGGACGAAATAGATAGTTTATCTTTGCCTCCATACAAATCAGGATCCCATGACAACGACGGATCTTTCCATAGTATTTGTAGTGCCGCTGTTACAATTATTCTTCTTTCAACTTCGTTAAATGCATCAATTGAAAATAAAATAAAATTTATATCAACATTCAAAGAATCAGTTTCATTTTTTATGGGAAAGATGTCCTTCACATATCCGTCTAATAGAAGTGAACGCAATTTTTTAGCATCAGTTATTTGCCAAGCTTTATAATGAAAACCACACACGATAAACATAAAGTATATAAATTTGAAAACGTATTTACACATTTTCGAAATAATTTTAACTGATAACTGGAAGTTCCGAATGCTTTTATTTCAAGAAGTTTAGTTTAGGATCCCGCTATATGTATAATCACCTTGATATATGATGTAATATGAACATTTATCTAGACAGGAGAACCAGTCTAGTTTAAGGTTAATTCATTCACATCATTTGATTGGATTTTCTAAAGTTTTAATTGTTACATTTGTTAAATGCATTCACTGAATCATATAAATCTATAACTTCCTGTTGTAATAATTTGTATTCTATCACACGTGACATTTAAAGAACAGTTGTTACAATTAAACACAAAAACTAGAGAAAACAAATAAACGATTGAAGAGGAAATCAATGGGTTTTTTTTTAATTTTCTTTACACAATCTCTAAAAAAAAACCCACATTAAGCAGGCATTTATAATATATATTTGTGCCGGTCGATTCTCCTCTACAAACACTCCTGTACCAAGTCAGAAGAATGGCTATTGTTATATAATAGTTCGTTACTGAGGGTGTTGCATTTTAGTGTTTCTGTTGTGTCGTTGTTCCCCTCTTATATTTGATGTGTTTCCCTCAGTTTTAGTTTGTAACCCGGATTTGTTTTTTCTCAATCGATTTATGAATTTCGAACATCGGTATACTACTGTTGCCTTTATTTAAATAAAACAGAAACGTAAAGATGTTATAGAGATTGGCGAGTTCTCTTTTTTGTGCTATGACGGTAACAATAGTTTGAACAAGTCAAATTAAGTAGCAAACAAACGACTGACACGGAAACATATTTGATTAACAAAATAATTGATAGATTGTTGATAAGTAAATTACGCCACTTTCAGTCCTTTTAAGCAATTTCGTGGCGGTAAGTTTTTATTAGTCCAGGAAGTCAAAAAACCCGGAGAGACGACATAAATTTTGCAGTAAAACTGACAATCCTAGTAAATCAGATTAGAGTTACGCACACTTGCCACATGGGGATTCCGAAAGTAAAATCCCCGAAATATTGAACTAAGAGGAATATTCAAAACGGAAAGTTCTTAATCAAATGGCAAAATCTAAAGCTCAAACACATTAAACGAATGGGTAACAACTGGCATATTCCTGACTTTGTACATGCATTTTCTGATGTATAAATGGTGGATTAAACCTGGTTTTATAGCGACCTAAGCCGCTCACTTGATTGACAGTCGCATAAAACTCCATTATATTGACATCCATGTGTGAGAGAAAAAAACCCAGACCTAATGGGTATAAATATCAAATTGAGGGATACAGCATTCAACATTGTGCCATTATCTCAACTACCATCAATTTAAACAAATATATACACAAACATTTACCACGGCACAACAACACAATGACGGGATATATAAGTGCAGAGCCACGTCATACGTAACTAAAAACCAGACAAAGCATATTAGCAAAAATGAAAGATAAGAATACAAAAATTATCATAGAACAATGAAGGGATGTATAAGTACAAAACAACGTCATTGTAATAAAGAAACACTAGAAGGCATATAGACAAAGCACAGTAGCAAAATGGTAGACAAGAATACAAAAATTATATTAAAACTACACAATGACAGGATGTTTAAGTACAGAGCCACGTCAAACGGATACTGCTGCAATGGATTGCTGTAAATTACAGACATTTAAAAAGGTATCTTAACTATATCCCTCACACTCAATACAAACACAGTTTTTTCTTCACAAAATAATGTAACAACCTTCTAGAAGATGCGAGCGATAATGTGTAAGGGTTTATCACTGTTTTTTTTAGAGAGATATCTCAATTTCTCCAACGTTGCTCAAACTAATATCCAACGACATTGGAATAAAGAACAAGTAAAGTTCTCTTTATATCTTAATTGATATTTAAAAATGGACAATTAGGGTAACTTTCTATGTAGCAATATTCCAACAACGCCTGCTTACGGAGAATATACTTCCCAGTTGACACGATATCCCAGGGCTTGAATTTCCTATCATAATTTCCTTAGGGATGTACTTAGGTGAGGTTAGGTGAAAATTTATAAATCAAGAAATTAAAATTGATACTTTAAGCCGGTAGAGCATTCGTTAAGGATAAAAATAAGCTAAAAATATTGATAGGTCATGGATATTTTTTTTCGAGATATTTGAGATTTAAAATATGGCGGGAAAAGGCTGACTCGGACTTTTACCTTATGTTTGCATTGGTATTATTTGGGTCTCTTAACAAAACAAAGAAAATCCAGAATCTTCTAAAATTCTGTTAAATTACCTTTCATGAGCTATTAAGTCTTATATGAAAAAATAAATGGGTGTTATGGGGCAAAATATTTTACCTTGTTTTGTAAGGAAAAACACTAAGGAGTCCGAACATTTGACTCGAATTCCAAAACCTCACATCCTAAGTACATCCTTAATAAAGGATTGCTGTTCACAAGGAAGCTTACAAACCAAGAGTTCCAAGTAGTGAAGTTGAAATCCACCCTTAGTACATTTTTCTGTCCTCATCATGAGTTGTGTGAACGTTGTGTTAAATTCGTTTCACAGATGACAATGATAAAATTGTGCATTGGAAATGGAGAATGTGTCAAAGAGATAAAAAAAAAAAAAAAAAAAAAACATAGAGCAGAATATGTTCCAATTTTCGTAAATTGGAATTATCACTGGGTTTTCACTAACAGGAACAACAAGATAGGTTTCGCATCTGGAGCAGGATCTGCTTACCTTTTTGGGGCATCTGAGATAACCCCACTTTAAGTTGGGTTCTTTAACCTTTAGAATCTATGTTGTGTTGTCTGTATTATTGTTGTCTGATTGTCGTTTTCAGTGTTAGCCATGGCGTTGTCAGTTTATTTTCGATTTATCAGGTCGAATATCCGTTCGTTATCTTTCGTCTAATGATTTTATAAAAATTAAAATGAGAAAATTGAAATTAAGCCTATGAGAGTTTCTTAAAAAGGACAATTGCCTTTACAAGAGCATACTGAAAAAGGAGACGTCTAACCGGCTGTTAAATTTGTTTTATGACATTTTGGGATTTAGAAAAAAGGATTCGCATATTTCAACGTATATATATGCCTATATATGGGTTAACCAATATTTCTTTAATTCAGATTTGAGTTCAAACACAATCCGGTCAATGAAGTCCGTTTATTATGAACATGAACTTTCTCATTTATTGAAATATGTTTACATGTGCACCATTTAATAAAAAAGCTGGTTTGTTTCTGCTGCCTAAAGGAAAGTCAATATTGGAAAGATGTATTCTCGATAGTCATAGGTTCAAGTCCTGAGTCGTCCATTTTAGTCAATTTTGAGTACTAGATCAAAATATGTATCAGACCTTCTAGTTTGCAATATCCCCGATGTCAATGTAAAATAAACATATCTGGTATGATTACTAACGAGACAACTCCTAACCTGACACCAAATGATGTTTAGATTAGAAAATATAGGTCAACGTTCTGCTTTCAACAATTATCAATACACATTCCGCATAGCAAGCGATAAAAAACACAAATTATGAAAAAATCAAACAAGAAAACGCCATGGTTAAGAAATGAAAAAAAACACTGAACAGACAAATAACAGTACGGAAGACACAACAAAGAAAACAAAAAACTAAGCAACACGAACCCCACCTAAAACTGGTGGCGATATCAGGTGCTCTAGAAGGGTAAGCAGAGTCTGCTCCACATGTAACATTTATTCTTTTGCAATGTTTCAATCATGTTCAATGAAGTAGAAAAAATCAAGTATAATGTGTTTCACAAACAGAGAGTGTTTATTTATCTATATAACTATCAGTACACACATTGTTAACATAACAATAGCAATCATAGCAAATGATATAACAATAAACATTTTGTCCAATATTTTAGACATTTGTTTACCAGAAATGTCCTCTTTATATACAAAAGGTCGCCTACCAGGTACTGTTAAAACTAATTTATAACAATTAGATATTTTCACTTTCTCTTCATAGTAAAATGCAGCTGATATTATAAGAAGTATAATAATGATTCCACTGACAAATATGATAGCGATAATTGCAACTAACAAGTAACAAATTGGATTTGATGTCGCTGGTATCGTCGATGACAATATGGTCAGGAAAATTGCATATGATAATAAAATTGAAATCGCTAGAGACATACGTTCACCTGATTCTGTTGGTAGTAAAAAGACAAGAGGATTTAGAATACAGAACAACATCATAGGCAATATAATCATTATAACATAGTAAAAAGAATTTCGTTTGATGGTTATCTCAACACGGTAGCCGACTCCATCGTAAGCGTATGTCTCAGTGTTTATCAACTTCCAATCAGGATTGTCTATATGATATTCAGTTCCAGCAGAATTAAAATGATTTAACAAAATCAAAATATCAGGTGCTATTCCCCAAGTTACAAAATTTAGACTACATCTTTGAACATCAAAGGGGAATCGAGAGACATCTGTATCACATTTTGTATTCATTACACCTCCAGGCGAGTAAGAAACGGTTCCATCGTGAAGTATTAAAACAACATACTCAATGTCCTCTCCAACAGATTTCATTTCACCTGGTGTATATAGCAGATATAATAGTGGCGTCCATATTTGATCGGACGAAATGTATAGTCTATCTTTGCCGCCATATAAATCAGGATCCCATGACAACGACGGATCTTTCCATATTATTTGTAGTGCCGCTGTTACAATTATTCTTCCTTCAACGTCATTAAATGAATGAAAGTAAATGAAAAAAAATATGAAGATTCAAAGAATCAGTTTCATTTTGTATGGGAAAGATGTCCTTCACATATCCGTCTAAAAGATGTGAACGCAATTTTTTAGCATCAGTTATTTGCCAAGCTT
Source organism: Mytilus edulis (assembly GCA_019925275.1). NCBI lineage: Eukaryota > Metazoa > Mollusca > Bivalvia > Mytilida > Mytilidae > Mytilus > Mytilus edulis. Next base: position 104,033,058 of record CM034353.1, on the reverse strand, counting down.
TATAATGAAAACAACACAAGATAAACATAAAGCATAAAAATTTGAACGCGTCTTTACACATTTTCGAAATAATATCAATGATAACTGGAAGTTTCAAATATTTCTATTTAAAAAGTGTAAATGTTTATAAACTAGCACCATTTGAATGGACATTTCAAAATTCAATTGTTTCTTTCTGCGTCATATCATTTGGTTAAAAGTATGGTTTCCTGTTTAAATGGTTGTATTGTTTTACTCTTTGGTCAATTGTCGTTTCCATTCAAGGTGAAAAAATTTGCAGTTGGTGAAGAAATTAATCATTTTCAGTTTGTTTTAAGAAATATCTAAACATAAAACATCTAGTAGGCATTTACTTTTTTTATAAATTGTTATTTGGATGAAGAGTTGTCTCATTGTCACTCACCTCACATCTTCCTATATCTGTTTATAATAAATATTCTTTTATTTTAAATTGTAAGAACAAAATCATACATTGTCATTAAACTTTGCTTTAAAATCTTTTTAGAAGCTTGCTCTTATATATATCTGCGGTCCACAATCGTAAAGGCTTATTTTAGTTATTTTAATACTTGTAGGATACAATGACCACTAAACAGAACATTATTTATTCTACCCACTTTTTTTTAGTGAATTCCACCGACGACGACAAGTGGCTTGCAAATAAATTTACTATGAATGAAATGAGATGTAGTCTTTGCGTGAATGATGCACATCAATACGACATCTCAAATAAACATTTGTTTAGGGGCCAGCTGAAGGACGCCTCCGGGTGCGGGAATTTCTAGCTGCATTGAAGACCTGTTGGTGACCTTCTGCTGTTGTCTTTTCTATGGTCGGGTTGTTTTCTCTTTGGCACATTCCACATTTCCATTCTCAATTTGATTTGTACACACAAAGTGACGAGTTCTAATTCAATCTAATTCAATCCGACAAAAGGGCCAAATAAAATAAAGTAAATCACAGATCTAGCATTAAAAATAAAAATAAAAGATATTTTGTTAAAGTGATAAAAGGCAACCACTTGAGAATGGAACATGCACATTTCATATACTTAACCTGGTTTTTTTTTAGTAGGATTAGTTAAAAAAAAATCTTACAAAGCAACATACAATAAAAATTAGTAAAGCAAAAGTAAAGCAAAAGTAGATAAATAAATAGAGTTAAGTTTAGAAGGGAAAGGGGAAATGTGCAAAAGAGACAACAACACGACCAAAAATTAGAAAGCAGTCGAAAGCCACTAATGGGTCTTCAACACAGCAAACAAATTTCATACCTAGAGGCGGGCTTCAGCTGGCCATTAATCAAAAATGTTAACTAGTCCTAATTAATTACGTGTTACAGTGTTGGATGTTGAATAAGCGTTGTACCCTTTTTTTACAATTTGACCTATTATGTTTGTTTGTTTTATTCGCATATCGTTGTCCATATAATGGAAATGTATGTGACTACCACACGAGTGCATAGCTTGACTTGCTATCAAACCAGGTTTGGTTAATCATTTTCTGAACTAGAAAATTCCTGTACCAAATCAGGAATATGACAGCTGTTTTCCATTCGTTTGATGATGTGTTTCAGCTTTTGATTTTGACTTTTAATATGAGACTTTCCAATTTAATTTTCCTTTGAGTGCGGTATTTTTGTTGGTTTACTGTTTATAGATATAGAAAGATGTGGTATGAGTGCCAATGACAGCAACTTTCCATCCAAGTCAGAATTTTTAATAAGTAGGGCCTTCAACATTGAGCCGGGGCTCAAGCACAATCCTTAATAGTATCCTCTACATGGGATATATGAGAAAAACAGAAATAAAGGCAGTAATAGTATACCGCTGAGCAATCAATAGTCGATTTAACTGGAACAAATCCAGATCACAAACCAAAACTGAGGGAAACACCTCAACTATAAAAGGAAACAAAACAGAACAACATAAACACTGGACTGTTACGAAATAAACGCCAACATGTATAAAAAAAATTAACAATGTGATAACAACTGCCATATTCCTGACTTGGTACAGATCATTTAATGAAAAGTGGTGGGTTGAATGTAAAAGAAAAGAAGATATGCTATGATTGCCACTGCGACAACTATCCACAAATGACAAAAGGACACAGAAATTATCAGCTATAGGTCATGGAACGTCCTTCAACTATGAGCGGAGTCCATACTGCATAATCAGCTATACAAGGCCCTGCAAGTCAAACGAGAGAACCTAGTTTTGTGCTCGTATCATGCCAACAACTTAGTTTTATAATAAATGTGATTATTTCTGATGTAGAGACCCTATGAGTTCATACGTTTTAATACCTAATTATGCCATCTTTAATGACCTGGGAACAGTATCGTAAATATAAGCCTTCTGGATATGTTTGTTTGTATAAAATATTATCATAAAACATTGGATGTGAAATACCTGAACGCTTTTGTTCAAAGTGTTCATTCATTTGATCTCTTGAGATTGTAGTCAAAATTATTGTGACCCAAACAATGAGTAAGACTCAACAAATATGACTGCAATAGTTTCAGTTGATGTAGTTGGTATCGACTATGACATAAAGGTAAGCAAAATGAGTGTGGGGAAAACTTTTTTCACGTATTCATTTAAAAAGTGTGAATGCTATTATTTTTGTGTTTATCATTGTATAATTAAAACTATATATGAATAACATATTAATGAAACCCAATGTCAAAACTTGTATACATTTTTGAAATTTAGTATTAAGTGTCTACTTGAAGTTGTAAATAGTTCGAATTTTTTAAAGTGGTCAAGTAATACTTCTAACTTTTTAATTGACAATTTTGTTATTTTGCATTGTGTTGGATAAAATTTTTAAATCCTGTTTAAATGGATGTATTGTAATAGTAGTTAAATTTACGAACTTGTCGTTGTTATTTAAAATACAGAATTTATTAAAATATGTATTTGCAATTACTTAAAATCAATGTTTTTCATTTGCAACACAGATTATACCTAACCCAAACCTTAAGCCAGCTATAATTGTATATTTTCTTGAAATAATAGGCAGTTTGAAAGACTATTCGATAGTGAAGCTTTTAAATTTATTTACTTACTCTTAGACTAGTCAATACATTATATCGTCAAATAACATAACCTTAATGACAATAACTATTGTCATTTTAATACTGATACATTGTACAATTGTTATCTCCCTTTATGGAATTTTAATATGAGTTAATAGAGTGCTGATTTGACATAAATGATACAAACAGCACAAGCACAGTACAGAAAAAAAAAAAAAAGTATGTCTGGGGTTAAATTTATCATCTTTTAATAAATCAAAAATAAGATTTTTCAGAAGTATCTTCATACTGTTATTCACATTGCAGTGAAAAAATCAAAACCATCAACACAGCTATTGTCAACTATAAATAAATCTAAATACATTATAATATGGATGTATAACCACGGGAATAGATAACAGCAACATTATTTGTCTAAACCTTCGAATGCTTTAACTTAGCTACAGCAAATATATTTGTAGGCAATTTTTTGCATGACCACGTACGTTACTTGTTTTTATAACAAATCTATCGATCTAACAATGAAACCTTTGGTAAATTGGATCCTAAATGCTCTTGAATTTCGAACTTTTGGGGTCTAGCGTAACTGATGAATCTTTTGAAAATGCTTATTGTATTAATTTAGTTAAGTTCCTTTTTGAAACAATGTTCGGGCGTTAGTTTTTATATCCGTTGAGTCATATCTTATTAATTGTTCAAATGAACATAACAGTTAAAGTATGTTCACTTTTTTGTGTCAATGCAAAATAAGTGTAATAAATATTTTAAAATATCAAAAAATCTGTTACTGGTCCAATTAGTTTTGTAGTCGACTTCGTGATTCTGCGGTTGTCATTCAACCAAGTAGAACGGAAGTGTATATAATTACCAATGGGCATGCTCATTCGATTGTCATTCAACCAAGTAGAACGGAAGTGTATATAATTACCAATGGGCATGCTCATTCGATTGTTATTCAACCAAGTAGAACGGAAGTGTATATAATTACCAATGAGCATGCTCATTCGATTGTCATTCAACCAAGTAGAACGGAAGTGTATATAATTACCAATGGGCATGCTCATTCGATTGTCATTCAACCAAGTAGAACGGAAGTGTATATAATTACCAATGTTCATGCTCATTCGATTGTCATTCAACCAAGTAGAACGGAAGTGTATATAATTACCAATGGGCATGCTCATTCGATTGTCATTCAACCAAGTAGAACGGAAGTGTATATAATTACCAATGGGCATGCTCATTCGATTGTCATTCAACCAAGTAGAACGGAAGTGTATATAATTACCAATGGGCATGCTCATTCGATTGTCATTCAACCAAGTAGAACGGAAGTGTATATAATTACCAATGGGCATGCTCATTCGATTGTCATTCAACCAAGTAGAACGGAAGTGTAATAATTACCAATGTTCATGCTCATTCGATTGTCATTCAACCAAGTAGAACGGAAGTGTATATAATTACCAATGGGCATGCTCATTCGATTGTCATTCAACCAAGTAGAACGGAAGTGTATATAATTACCAATGGGCATGCTCATTCGATTGTCATTCAACCAAGTAGAACGGAAGTGTATATAATTACCAATGGGCATGCTCATTCGATTGTCATTCAACCAAGTAGAACGGAAGTGTATATAATTACCAATGGGCATGCTCATTCGATTGTCATTCAACCAAGTAGAACGGTAGTGTATATAATTACCAATGGGCATGCTCATTCGATTGTCATTCAACCAAGTAGAACAGTAGTGTATATAATTACCAATGGGCATGCTCATTCGATTGTCATTCAACCAAGTAGAACGGTAGTGTATATAATTACCAATGGGCATGCTCATTCGATTGTCATTCAACCAAGTAGAACAGTAGTGTATATAATTACCAATGGGCATGCTCATTCGATTGTCATTCAACCAAGTAGAACGGAAGTGTATATAATTACCAATGGGCATGCTCATTCGATTGTCATTCAACCAAGTAGAACGGAAGTGTATATAATTACCAATGGGCATGCTCATTCGATTGTCATTCAACCAAGTAGAACGGAAGTGTATATAATTACCAATGGGCATGCTCATTCGATTGTCATTCAACCAAGTAGAACAGTAGTGTATATAATTACCAATGGGCATGCTCATTCGATTGTCATTCAACCAAGTAGAACGGAAGTGTATATAATTACCAATGGGCATGCTCATCCGATTGTCATTCAACCAAGTAGAACAGTAGTGTATATAATTACCAATGGGCATGCTCATTCGATTGTCATTCAACCAAGTAGAACGGAAGTGTATATAATTACCAATGGGCATGCTCATTCGATTGTCATTCAACCAAGTAGAACAGTAGTGTATATAATTACCAATGGGCATGCTCATTCGATTGTCATTCAACCAAGTAGAACGGAAGTGTATATAATTACCAATGGGCATGCTCATTCGATTGTCATTCACCCAAGTAGAACAGTAGTGTATATAATTACCAATGGGCACGCTCATTCGATTGTCATTCAACCAAGTAGAACAGTAGTGTATATAATTACCAATGGGCATGCTCATTCGATTGTCATTCAACCAAGTAGAACAGTAGTGTATATAATTACCAATGGGCATGCTCATTCGATTGTCATTCAACCAAGTAGAACGGAAGTGTATATAATTACCAATGGGCATGCTCATTCGATTGTCATTAAACCAAGTAGAACAGTAGTGTATATAATTACCAATGGGCATGCTCATTCGATTGTCATTCAACCAAGTAGAACAGTAGTGTATATAATTACCAATGGGCATGCTCATTCGATTGTCATTCACCCAAGTAGAACAGTAGTGTATATAATTACCAATGGGCATGCTCATTCGATTGTCATTCAATCAAGTAGAACAGTAGTGTATATAATTACCAATGGGCATGCTCATTCGATTGTCATTCAACCAAGTAGAACAGTAGTGTATATAATTACCAATGGGCATGCTCATTCGATTGTCATTCAACCAAGTAGAACAGTAGTGTATATAATTACCAATGGGCATGCTCATTCGATTGTCATTAAACCAAGTAGAACAGTAGTGTATATAATTACCAATGGGCATGCTCATTCGATTGTCATTCAACCAAGTAGAACAGTAGTGTATATAATTACCAATGGGCATGCTCATTCGATTGTCATTCAACCAAGTAGAACGGAAGTGTATATAATTACCAATGGGCATGCTCATTCGATTGTCATTCAATCAAGTAGAACAGTAGTGTATATAATTACCAATGGGCATGCTCATTCGATTGTCATTCAACCAAGTAGAACGGAAGTGTATATAATTACCAATGGGCATGCTCATTCGATTGTCATTCAACCAAGTAGAACAGTAGTGTATATAATTACCAATGGGCATGCTCATTCGATTGTCATTCAACCAAGTAGAACGGAAGTGTATATAATTACCAATGGGCATGCTCATTCGATTGTCATTCAACCAAGTAGAACAGTAGTGTATATAATTACCAATGGGCATGCTCATTCGATTGTCATTCAACCAAGTAGAACAGTAGTGTATATGATTACCAATGGGCATGCTCATTCGATTGTCATTCAACCAAGTAGAACAGTAGTGTATATAATTACCAATGGGCAAGCTCATTCGATTGTCATTCAACCAAGTAGAACAGTAGTGTATATAATTACCAATGGGCATGCTCATTCGATTGTCATTCAACCAAGTAGAACAGTAGTGTATATAATTACCAATGGGCATGCTCATTCGATTGTCATTCAACCAAGTAGAACAGTAGTGTATATAATTACCAATGGGCATGCTCATTCGATTGTCATTCAACCAAGTAGAACAGTAGTGTATATAATTATCAATGGGCATGCTCATTCGATTGTCATTCAACCAAGTAGAACAGTAGTGTATATAATTACCAATGGGCATGCTCATTCGATTGTCATTCAACCAAGTAGAACAGTAGTGTATATAATTACCAATGGGCATGCTCATTCGATTGTCATTCAACCAAGTAGAACAGTAGTGTATATAATTACCAATGGGCATGCTCATTCGATTGTCATTCAACCAAGTAGAACAGTAGTGTATATAATTACCAATGGGCATGCTCATTCGATTGTCTTTCAACCAAGTAGAACAGGAGTGTATATAATTACCAATGGGCATGCTCATTCGTTTTATGTAATTCTTGCAATGCTCTTGCAAACATACAATGTATAGAATTGTCAAAGATTATTGCAATCTAGCTGCGAACATCCCTTAAATTCTAGAGTTTCCTGCAATCTTACTGCAAACATAAAAGTTTCTGCAAACTTGCCGCAAGCTTGCAGCAAAAAGCTGCAATGTTTGCAGGAGGTTCGCAGGTAGCTGCAAACTTCTGCAAACATTATTCAAAGGGTTCCTGTAAGCTTTTTGTTTGCAGTAGACCTGCAGCAAGTATGCTGCAGACCTGCTGCAAACATTTCAGTTCTGTAAGGGTAGTGCAAATAATAATCTACAGGGGATGCTATGACGTAAGAGTACAGTTTATGAAAAGTAGATAAGTGTCCGATTTATTTGAATTAAATTCGGTCTTTTTCTGTCGCCTCATTATCAGATCAATAAATTTGGTATTAAAACAAGTAACTTTAACGGTCGTATGGACAACTTGCTTACAAATATATGTGTTGTAACTAAGTTAAGGCATTCTTCTCTAATGCAAAAGGTAAATATGCTAGATATACTTATTAGAGGTGTGATCACATGATTGAAGCTCTTAAGGTTTTCATTGATAACATTTATTTACGTTTCGACAGGTTGTATTATCGAAAAGATATACCATAGCTCTAACAATCCTAATCTTTCAACAACTCTCCGTAGACAAAAAGAGGACTACTAAATTAGACAATTGGGAACTGCGACACCTTATGGTTGCAGTGACAAAATTGATGGAATAGGTATTCTATTTAGTCCTTCGTGTAACTCGATGAATGTGATGAATATTTTCAACTCGACTTCTCGACGTAGACGCAGTCATGGTCATCGTCATTATACATCACCTTCTCTGCATGATGTATCTATTAATGACTTGCTGCCATTTATACAAAAGCCGTTAGGTATTCATCACATTCGCACGAAACTTTATTCATTACCCCTTCAAATCTTCATTCTCTGTTCAATTTATGTTTGGAATCCACTGTTACAAACCCTCATTCAAACCAATACAAAATTACAGCTATAATTTCGGATATTGCAAGTCACAGACTTTTCAAGCCAGTCCGCTTTGGAAAAGATGAAAAAGAGAAAAGATTTTTCCTTAATCTTTCCTTTGCCAACAAAGGTATCGATGGCGTCAACTTAGGCAATATCCTTCATCATAAAAATTAGTTTAATCGAAAATACCTCCTTATTTCAAAGACCAGTCTGTACCAATCATTTCTTATACCTATACCAAACCTATTGCAACTAAAATTTTCAATTACAAACACGTTTTGCAGGATCTCGATATTGACGACTTCAAGTCTAAACCTCCTGATTGCACTTGTGCTAGTTCCAATTTCACATATAATCCTGCTGGCCACGTTATCACCGGTGACCTCAACATTGTTAATAACACTTCTCTACGAAATGTGTTATCGAAAGGTCCGAAATATCGTGAGCCTAAATCCTTCAATTGGAAATACAACTTTAAAATTTTGATGGATTCAGTTGAGGATTATGCCAGGCAATGGGCTAAGCGCGAGAAGGAATACGTAGACACTCTTTCCGAATGGATTAAGGCAGTGAGGTCGTTAATACAAATCAGAATTAAGAAACAGAATGGGTCTATCAATGCCCATGCTATGTCAATCTTTAAAGACCCAAAAGCTGCAAAACACCTATCCTACCTCCATGACAAATATGTTGTTGTCCCCGCAGATAAAGCCTCAAACAACATCGTTTTTGTATGTAAAGGTAATTACATTAACTGCTTGATAAACGAATTAGGTATTGACAATTCACTTGGAAACTCATTAGGTATTGACAATTCACTTGGAAACTCAACATATACCCTCACGACACTTACCAAAGAGGATATCCTGGATAATCATAGGTCTGTTCTGTGTTCCTTTGGAATTTCAACCAAAGATGAAGAACTGGATCTGCCATCACTGTATTGGATACCTAAACTACATAAGTGTCCTTACAAACAACGGTATATTGCTGGGTCTTCCAAGTGCTCCACGAAACCTCTTTCTAAATTATTAACATCTATTTTATCAGCAATCAAAGACGGGCTTCAGATTTATTGTGAAACTGCCTTTTCTAGAGGGGGCGTGAATCAGATGTGGATACTTAAAAATTTCAAATATCTTTTAGAGTACATACAATCTAACTCTCTTTCATCTTGTAACAGTATTAAAACATTTGACTTTTCTACTCTGTACACTAGTATTCCACATTCCAAACTAAAAGACAAATTGAAAGAGTTGGTATTGCTTTGCTTCGTAAAAAAGAATGGCCAACGTAGATACAAGTATCTTGTCTTGGGCAGGGATAAATCCTACTTTGTAAAGGATCACTCTGATTCGAACAAAAAATTCTCTAAAACTGATATTATCAAGATGCTTGATTTCTTGATTGACAACATATTTGTAACGTTCGGGGACGTGTTTTTCAACAGACTGTCGGCATTCCAATGGGAACAAACTGTGCCCCTCTACTTGCCGACTTGTTTCTTTATTGTTATGAGGCTGACTTCATGCAGGAACTTCTTAGGAAGAAAGATAAGAAGTTAGCAATATCCTTTAACTCTACTTTTTGCTATATAGATGATGTTCTTTCACTAAATAATTCAAAATTTGGTGACTATGTGGAACGCATCTATCCAATCGAGCCAGAGATAAAGGATACTACAGATACAGTAACGTCGGCCTCATATCTTGACTTACATCTAGAAATTGACAATGAGGGTCGATTGAAAACAAAACTTTACGACAAAACATGATTTCAGCTTTCCAATTGTGAACTTTCCATTTCTAAGTAGCAACATTCCAGCAGCACCTACATACGGGGTATATATCTCCCAGTTGATACGATATTCCCGTGCTTGCATTTCCTATCATGATTTTCTTGATAGAGGGTTGCTGCTCACAAGGAAGCTATTAAACCAAGAGTTCCAAATGGTGAAGTTGAAATCATCCCTTCGTAAATTTTAAGGACGCCATCACGAGTTGGTTGACCGTTATGGAATAACCGTTTCACAAATGATATCGGATATGTATCTTACATTGTAACTACAATCTTTTTCCCTTTCATGAATGTGACCTACCGAATTAGACCATTTACCGGATTTGTTATCACATAAGCAACACGACGGGTGCCGCATGTGGAGCAGGATCTGCTTACCCTTCCGGAGCACCTGAGATCACCCCTAGTTTTTTGGTGGGGTTCGTGTTGTTTATTCTTTAGTTTTCTATGTTGTGTCGTGTGTGCTGTTGTTTGTTTGTCTTTTTCATTTTTAGCCATGGAGTTGTCAGTTTGTTTTAGATTTATGAGTTTGACTGTCCCTTTGGTATTTTCGTCCTCTGTTGTAGGTATTTCGTCCCTTTAATAGCAGAATTGTTATTGTACTGTTATGAAGTGTGAAGTTTAAATGTGAAGGACCGTCAGCATCAAGTTGATAAATTAATCATTACCGATATTTTTTCGTGGAATCATTAAGAATATTTTGAAATAACTGCTGAATTTACACAAAGAAAAAATAACGAGATAGACTGTGGTTTCCTAGATTGCAATATTTCATTTCACGGGAAACTATACATAAAAATTTAGGACAAAGGGAATGACTTTAATGTTAATGTTTGGTTTTTTTTTTGAACGGAGATGTTCCTTTGGTACCATTTTATAGTCATTAATATATCACTAGTCGTTCGATGTCTGTAGCCGCGTTTTTGTTTTTTTCATTTCAGTTTAATAACGCTATCTATATATTACTGGTAAATTATTAATTCAGGGATTTTGGTACAAATTACTTAAAATATTCACTGATAGTTAAAAAGATTTGGTTTAGAAGTTTGGCTGTAACTGTAAAAACTAATTTCAAACAATGGACATTCTAATGTTAATGTAGATGTTGTTTACCGATCCCGGATATTTAAATACAAACGAATAAACTTATCGATCTTTCAAATAAACTCATTGTAATATGTAATTACCATTTCAACATTGTAACTGTTTCATTGAATATTTTATTTATTAGTATAAATATTGATTTTTTTATCAGTAAATTAATATCAAACGTTATATCATGTTTATAAACATATGTACAGTCACGGTTCTACAATCTGTCGATATCTCCGTATTATCTGTCATTTCGGGTGTTTTCTAGCTTACGTATGGATTCAATCAAATCAAATAATGGTAATTACGCCATTCGTCTTTTTATATCTCTATCCACCCTACAAGCTGTTTGAAACTAAATTATTCTTCAAAACTATTTTCATTTCAGACTACATAACACCATTACAAACACAATTCCATTTTAATTTTTAATATGCTAATGATGGTAAGAAAATACGCAAAATCACACCATTTCAAACTGAATACTAATATAATAGTCTTCTTTGTGTCAATATAACAATTAAAATATATTTTATTTTTAGAAATTCGTCTGTATTTATATAAACGTCACAAAAAATACGCCACTTGTTGTGTCGTTGATCACTTCCTGTGACACGAAGTTTATACTTTGTTTGTAAATTAGCTAGAGGTATCTGTTATTATTCTGCTGTTTACATGTTGTAATTAACTATTATATTGCTAGTATGTATTTACTTATTTTTCTGTGTTGATTGTTCTTGCAGTTTTTTTTTTTTTTTGTATTCTTGTCGAGTAGTTTTTACATTTTAATGGTAGTATTAACATTACCATATATTTATTTCCTTTTTGTTGTCAAAACACACAAAACAATGACCACCACAGTGGAACATTACAAGACTATACGAGAAATACAAATATACAGATTCCACCTCACACATTAAACAAATTCATGCACCTAGGGTGTACCTCTACTAACTTGGGGTTTTAAAAATGCTTGAAACATTCATAAACAAAGAATTGTGTTGGGAATCTATGCAAATATATTCTTCTAGAAGCCAGTCAATAATTTTAAACGGGATATCACATCCTCATTTTACGGAGATGTCGTTTAAAGTGTCCTGAACTTCAGCAACGATCCTGGTAAACTTGTCGATCCTTTAAATTAACTTATTCTAAAAGGTTATCATTCAACACTGTCATTAGATCTTTGAATAATGTTTTTATTGGTATTAATATTGATAGTGTTATCAGCAAATTAAAAGCAAACTAAATATTATTGTTATATGCATATGCACCTTCATGGATCTATAATCTGTAGATTCCTGTATCTTGGCATTGCACAAGGTCATGTTTTTTCTGAAGGTTTATGACGTCGTTACACTAAATCCATTGACTGTTGGATGTATATACTAATTGATAATTTAATCACAGATGCATGATTTGTTGTATCAGATTGGCTTTGAACGAGCTGTCAGTAACTTCGAGTACTCTCAGATTTGTACTTATTGTCTTTTTTATGTTGTAATGTAAAAGTTGCCGGACACGTCCACTCTGTGTAATTGTTATATATATTTCTATTTGTATCCATCTGATAAGTTAAGCCTTTTTCAACTGATTTTTATAGTTCATTCTAATGTTGTTTTGTTACACCACTGTCCCAGGTTAGGGGAGGGTTTGGATCCCGCTCATATGTTTAACCCTGCTACATTATGTATGTATGTGCCTGTCCCATGTCAGAAGCCTGTAGTTCAATAGTTGTCGTTTGCTGCTGTGTTACATATTTGTTTTTCGTTCATTTTTTTGTGCACCAATTAGGCCATTAGTTTTCTCGTTTGAATTGTTTAACATGATTATATTTGTGATTTCGGGGCCTTTTATAGCTGGTTATGACATATGGGCTTTGCTCATTGTTGAATGCAGTTCGGTGACCTATAGTTTAACTATGAGAGTTTCTAATAAGGACAATTGCTTTTACAAGAGCATACTTAAAAGGTGGATGTCAAACTGGCTGTTAGATTTGTGTTATGACATTTTGGGTTTTAGAAAAAAGGATTCGCATATTTTATCGTATATGCCTATATGGGTTAACCAATATTTCTTTAATTTAGATTTGAGCTCAAACACAATCCGGTCAATGAAGTCCGTTTATTATGAACATGAACTTTCTCATTTATTGAAATATGATAACATGTGCACCATTTAAGGAAACAGCTGGTTTGTTTCTGCTGCTAAAAGGAAAGTCAATATTGGAAAGATGTCTTCTTGATAGTCATAGGTTCAAGTCCTGAGTCGTTCATTTTAGTCAATTTTGAGTACTAGATCAAAATATGTATCAGACCTTCTAGTTAGCAATATCCCCGATGTCAATGTAAAATAAACATATCGTGCTTGATTACAAATAAGACAACTCTTAACCAGAGACCAATTGATGTTTGGATAAACAAATATAGTTCAACGTTCTGCTTTCAGCAATTATCAATACACATTCCGCATAGCAAGCGATAAAAAAACCCACAAATTATGAAAAACCCAAACGAGAAAATAAACGATCTAACTGATTTATGTAAGAAACAATGCCCAAGTCAGGATCATGCAATTCAGTGGTTGTCGTTTGTTGTGCCAAAAGTCAGGTCGTGAGTTGTTTTTTTTTTTGGGGTGTTTGAATTATTTTACATATGTCTCTTTGATGCCATGTATAGCTGACTATGTGGTATGGGCTCTGCTCATTGTTGAAAGCCGTACGTTGACCTATATATTTTAATTTCTGTGTCATTTTTCTCTTGGGAGAGTTGTCTCATTGGCAATCAAACCACATTTTCTTTTTATACCATCATTGAAATAAATAACAACTAACTACTGAAATACAGGTACCTGACTTGGAGCAAGGCAGATAAGGATGTGGCGGGATTACATATCTCAAAGCATAACAAAAAACAAACTATAAGAAGCTAGGTTTTGAAGGACTAACTAAATGCATCAGAGCAAAACAAAGTCAAAACAACCCTTATACAGACACCAAGTGCAGAGCTAAACATGATCGTAGTAACTCAAAGCTAGTTAAAGCCAATGACAAATGATACAAAAAATCATGAAATTTAAGACTGGAATATCGTTCAGTAAACATCCAGCTAGACACAATTACCAGACAGAGAAAAACACAATATTTTGCAATGCTATAATATTGGTTTAACAAGAATGCAGAACTGTGTATGATCATATGTTTATAGCAATACTACCTAGTTGGTTTTATGTTTACTGTGATTATATGAGAGTTAAGAACTTAATGAAATGGGAGTTATTGAGTGAAAGAACATCATCACAATACATTTTCATTATAAAGAGTCCATCACGTTTATGATATTTTGGTAAATTTGTTGTTGGAATTATTTCGGTTCCTCATAAGAGAATTATTTTTCTCTGATTCCCATTTTTGATATAAAAAAAAACCTCTTTTATTTAAGACATTTTAAAAGTCGAATTTAATTTTTATTGGTACATCTGGTAGAAAAAGGAATGGGGGTTATCATGTTAACAGGTCCTCAATCCTCCTCCTCACCTTGGACAATGGTGTATCAGTAAATAATAATCAGTTGAACAGGGCTAAACTTTTTATGCTTTTTTTTATTACAAAGTTTTTGATCTTTATATATATATTTAATCTTATTTCATTTCTTTCTTTTCTAACTAAATCAATATTTCTAAATGGATGATTCTATGGTTAAAAAAATATTCAAAAGTGTTAACTTCTATTTGTGCCAGATTTTAAACGATATTTTATAGGTTACCTCTTGTGAAACATGTTTAAACATTGATAGTGTGGTTATTATCATATCTCGAAAAATTAAAAACGAATACTGTGAAAGACTTGGAAGAGTGACATATCTGATCTTGATGTTGTTAAACTTTTAAATTTATAAAGATATGTAGAATTGAGAAACAGAAATGTCAAGAAAATGCTTGAAACTACACATTTTAGACTGGATACAGAACGATACGCAATTATATACAAAATTATAAGTATTCCTTTATAACCGATATGTAATGACATTTGATATAGGAATTATAATTTCAAATGGAGTTGAATGATGCGGATATTTACAATAAATATATGAAATATCATTTCTTCTCACATGAAAAATTACAAAGACATCTGCTTGCAACATGTAAAAGAGGGAAGAAAGGTTCTTGAGGGACAGCCAAACTCATAGATCGAAAATAATCTTTACGCCATGGTTTTTTCGTTCATTTTTTTTTTATTTACATAAATAAGGCCGTTAGTCTTCTCGTTTGAATAGTTTTACATTGTCTTATCGGGCCTTTTATAGCTGACAATGCGGTATGGGTATGCTTTGCTCATTGTTGAAGGCCGTACGGTGACCTATAGTTGTTAATGTCTGCGTCATTTTGGTCTATTGTGGATAGTTGTCTCATTGGCAATCATACCACATTTTCTTTTTTTATAAATAACAGTACGGAAGAGACAACAAAGAACACAAAAAACTAAGCAACACGAATCCCACCCAAAACTGGTGGCGATATCAGGTGATCCAGAAGGGTAAACAGAGTCTGCTCCACATGTAACATTTATTCTTTTTCAATGTTTCAATCATGTTCTATGAAGAAGAAAAAAGCAAGTATAATAAATGGCTCTCGGTGAATGTGTTTCACAGACAGAGAGTGTTTATTTATCTATATAACTATCAGTATACAAATTGTTGACATGACAATAGCAAGCATAGCAAATGATATAACAATAAACATTTTGTCCAATATTTTAGACATTTGTTTACCAGAAATGTCATCTTTATATACAAAAGATCGTCTACTAGCTACTTTTAAAACTAATTTATAACAATTAAATATTTTCACTTTCTCTTCATAGTAAAATGCAGCTGATATTATCAGAAGTATAATGATGATACCACTGACAAATATGATAGCGATCATTGCAACTAACAAGTAACAAATTGGATTTGATGTCGCTGGTATTGTCGATGACATTATGGTCAGGAAAATTGCATAAGATAACAAAATTGAAATAGCAAGAGACATACGTTCACCTGATTCTGTTGGCAGTAAAAATACAAGAGGATTTAGAATAGAGAACAACATCATAGGCAATATAATCATTATAACATAGTAAAATGAATTTCGTTTGATGGTTATCTCAACACGGTAGCCGACTCCATCGTAAGCGTATGTCTCAGTGTTTATCAACTTCCAATCAGGATTGTCTATATAATATTCAGTTCCAGCAGAATTTAAATGATTTAACAAAATCAAAATGTCAGGTGCTATTCCCCAATTTACAAAATTTAGACTACATCTTTGAACATCAAAGGGGAACCGAGACACATCTGTATCACATTTTGTATTCATTACACCTCCAGGCGAGTAAGAAACGGTTCCATCGTGAAGTATTAAAATAACATACTCAATGTCCTCTCCAACAGATTTCATTTCACCTGGTTTATATAGCAGATATAATAATGGCGTCCATATTTGATCGGACGAAATGTATAGTCTATCTTTGCCGCCATATAAATCAGGATCCCATGACAACGACGGATCTTTCCATATTATTTGTAGTGCCGCTGTTACAATTATTCTTCCTTCAACCTCATTAAATGAATCAATTGAAAGTAAATGAAAAAAAATATTAAGATTCAAAGAATCAGTTTCATTTTGTATGGGAAAGATGTCCTTCACATATCCGTCTAAAAGATGTGAACGCAATTTTTTAGCATCAGTTATTTGCCAAGCTTTATAATGAAAACCACACAAGATAAACATAAAGCATAAAAATTTGAACGCGTCTTTACACATTTTCGAAATAATATCAATGATAACTGGAAGTTTCAAATATTTCTATTTAAAAAGTGTAAATGTTTATTAACTAGCACCATTTGAATGGACATTTCAAAATTCAATTGTTTCTTTCTGCGTCATATCATTTGGTTAAAAGTATGGTTTCCTGTTTAAATGGTTGTATTGTTTTATTCTTTGGTCAATTGTCGTTTCCATTCAAGATGAAAAAATTTGCAGTTGGTGAAGAAATTAATCATTTTCAGTTTGTTTTAAGAAATATCTAAACATGAAACATTTAGTAGGCATTTACTTTTTTTATAAATTGTTATTTGGATGAAGAGTTGTCTCATTGGCACTCACACCACATCTTCCTATATCTGTTTATAATAAATATTCTTTTATTTTAAATTGTAAGAACAAAGTCATACATTGTCATTAAACTTTACTTTAAAATCTTTTTAGAAGCTTGCTTTTAGATATATCTACGGTCCACAATCGTAAAGGCTTATTTTAGTTATTTTAATACTTGTAGGATACAATGAACACTAAACAGAACATTATTTATTCTACCGACTTTTTTTTTTAGTGAATTCCACCGACGACGACAAGTGGCTTGCAAATAAATTTACTATGAATGAAGTGAGATGTAGTCTTAGCGTGAATGATGCACATCAATACGACATTTCAAATAAACATTTGTTTAAGGGCCAGCTGAAGGACGCCTCCGGTTGCGGGAATTTCTAGCTGCATTGAAGACCTGTTGGTGACCTTCTGCTGTTGTCTTTTCTATGGTCGGGTTGTTGTCTCTTTGGCACATTCCACATTTCCATTCTCAATTTGATTTGTACACACAAAGTGACGAGTTCTAATGCAATCTAATTCAATCCGACAAAAGGGTTCTGGCCAAATAAAATAAAGTAAATCACAGATCTAGCATTAAAAATAAAAATAACAGATATTTCGTTAAAGTGATAAAAGACAACCACTTGAGAATGGAACATGCACATTTCATATACTTAATCTGTTTCGTTTGAAGTAGGATTAGTTAAAAAAAAATCAAACAAAGCAACATACAATAAAAATCAGTAAAGCAAAAGTAGATAAATAAATAGAGTTAAGTTTAGAAGGGAAATGGGGAATGTGCAAAAGAGACAACAACACGACCAAAAATTAGAAAGCAGTCGAAAGCCACCAATTGGTCTTCAACACAGCAAACAAATTTCATACCTAGAGGCGGGCTTCGGCTGGCCCTTAATCAAAAATGTTAACTAGTACTAATTAATTACGTGTTACAGTGTTGGATATTGAATAAGCGTTGTACCCCTTTTTTACAATTTGACCTATTATGTTTGTTTGTTTAATTCGCATATCGTTGTCCAAATGGAAATGTGTGTGACTACCATATGAGTGCATAGTTTGACTTGCTATCAAACCAGGTTTGGTTAATCATTTTCTAAACTAGAAAATTCCTGTACCAAATCAGGAATATGAAAGTTGTTTTCCATTCGTTTGATGATGTGTTTCAGCTTTTGATTTTGACTTTTAAGGTGGTACCTAACACTACAGGGAGATAACTCTGTAAAATCAGCAGAACGTTTAAATGACGTTGTGTTGTTAAGGGAATATTAAGCTTCTCAATGATCAAAATAAGTGTTTGTCAAACTGCTATATAACCAGTGTAATTTTTCTGATTAAACGGTTGGTTCAATTTTTTTGAATTTTTTATAATTTTGTCCAAGAGTCAAATTAAATACTTTGTCAAAAATTTAAGAAAATTAAACGAGCCAAATTAATTTTAGTTAAGGTGTTAGGTACCACCTTAATATGAGACTTTCCAATTTAATTTTCCTTTGAGTGCGGTATTTTTGTTGGTTTACTGTTTATAGATATAGAAAGATGTGATATGAGTACCAATGACAACAACTTTCCGTCCAAGTTAGAATTTGTAATAAAAAGGGCCTTCAACAATGAGCCGGGGCTCAAGCACAATCCCTAATAATATCCTCTTTATGGGATATATAAGAAAAACAGAAATAAAGGTAATAATATTATACCGCTGATCAATCAATAGTCGATTTAATTGAAACAAATCCGGATCAGAAACCAAAACTGAGGGAAACACCTCAACTATAAAAGGAAACAAAACAGAACAACATAAACACTGGACTGTTACGAAAACAAAGGCCACCATGTTTAAAAAATGAACAATGTGATAACAACTGCCATATTCCTGACTTGGTTCAGATCATTTAAAGAAAAGTGGGGATTAAATGTAAAAAACAAGAAGATATGCTATGATTGCCACTGCGACAACTATCCACAAGTGACAAAAGGACACAGAAATTTTCAGATATAGGTCATGGTACGTCCTTCAACTGTGAGGGGAGTCCAAACTGCATTATCAGCTATACAAGGCCCTGGAAGTCAAACGAGAGAACCTGGTTTTGTGCTCGTATCATGCCAACAACTTAGTTTTATAATAAATGTGATTATTTCTGATGTAGACACCATATAAGTTCATCAGTTTTAATACCTAATTATGCCATCTTCAATGAAATGGAAACAGTATCGTAAATATAAGACTTCTGAATATGTTTGTTTGTATAGAATATTATCATAAAACATTGGATGTGAAATACCTGAACAATTTTGTTCAAATTGTTCATTCATTTGATCTCTTGAGATTGTAGTCAAAATCATTGTGAACCAAACAATAAGTAAAACTCAACATATATGACTGCAATAGTTGCAGTTGAGAAGTAATATTTTCGGTTTGATGTAGTTGGTATCGACTATGACATAAAGATTAGCAAAATGAGTTTGAAAATTGAAAGAATGAGTATCATTTCGTGTGGGGAAAACTTCTTTCACGTATTCATTTAAAAAGTGTGAATGCTATTATTTTTGCGTTTATAATTTTATAATCAAAACCATATATGATAAACATATTAATAAAACCCAATGTCAAAACTTGTACACATTTTTGAAATTTAGTATTAACTGTCTACTTGAAGTTCTAAGTAAATACTTTGATTTTTTTTAAGTGGTCAAGTAATACTTCTAACTTTTAAATTGACAATTCTGTTATTTTGCATTGTGTTGGATAAAACTTTTAAATCCTGTTTAAATGGATGTATTGAAATAGTAGATAAATTTACGAACTTGTCGTTGTTATTCAAAATACAGAATCTATTAAAATATCTATTAGCAATTCCTTAAAATCAATGTTTTTCATTTGCAACACAGATTATACGTAACCTAAACCTTAAGCAAGCTATAATTGCATATTTTCTTAAATAATGGGCAGTTTGAAAGATTATCCGATAGTGAAGCTTTTAAATCTATTTACTTACTCTTAGACTAGTCAATACATTATATCATCAAATAACATAACCTTAATGACAATTACTATTGTAATTTTATTTAATACTGATGCATTGTACAATTGTTATCTCCCTTTAATGAATTTTAATATGGGTTAATAGAGTGCTGATTTGACATAAATGATACAAACAGCACAAGCACAGTACAGCCAACAAACCAAAGTATGTGTGGGGTTAAAATTCATCATCTTTTGATAAATCAAACATAAGCTATTTCAGTTCTCAGTAGCTTCATATTGTTATTCACGTTGCAGTAAAAAAATCAAAACCATCAACACAGCTATTGTCAACTATAAATAAATCTAAATGCATTATACTATGGATGTATAACCACGGGACCACTTACGTTACTTGTTTTCATAACAAATCTATCGATCTAACAATGAAACCTTCGGTAAATTGGATGCTAAATGATCTTGAATTTCGAACTTGATAGCGACTTTTGGATTCTTACGTAACTGGTGAATCTTTTGAAGATGCTTATTGTATTAATTTAGTTAAGTTCCTTTTTGAAACAATGTTCGGGCGTACAAAATTGCATTTTTGTAAGTTTTGAAATCCGCTGAATCATATCTTATTAATTGTTCAAATGAACATTACAGTTAAAGTATGTTCACTTTTTTGTGTCAATGCGAAATAGGTGTAATAAATATTTTAAATACCAAAGAAAATGGGAATTGGTGAAACTAGTTTTGTAGTCAACTTTATGATTCTGCGGATGACATTCAAGGTAGATCCAGGTGTATCATTCAACCAAGTAGAACGGAAGTGTAGTGCAAATACTGATCTACAGGAGACGTTATGACGTTAGAGTACAGGAAATAAAAAGTAGATAAGTGTTCGATTTGTTTGAATTCACATAAGAAATCGCTCTGAGGTTTCTCGGTCTTTTTCGGTCGCCTCATTGTTAGATCAATAAATAATTTGGTATAAAACAAGTAATTTTAGTGGTCGTATGGACAATTTGTTTACACATATATGTGTTGTAACTAAGTTAAAGCATTAATAATATGCTATATATACTTATTAGAGGTATGATGACATGGTTGAAGCTCCAAAGTTTTCCTTGGTAACATTTGTGTACGTTTCGACAATACAGTTTATCGACAGGTTGTAGGTATTGATTCCTATGGGCACCACTTTCGTCCCTTTGATAGCAGACTTGTTATTGTTCTGTTATGAAGTGTGAAGTCAAAATATGAAGAACAGTCTAAATAGCATTTAGTTTATACATTCATCACTTATCGATATTTTTTCGTTGAATTATTAAGAATATTTTGAATTATCTGCTGAATTTACACAAAGAAAAAATAACGGGATAAACTGTGATTTCCTATATTTGCGTTATTTCATTAAACGGGAAACTATACACAAAAATATAGGACAAAGGGAACAATTTTTCATTCCTTTGTATTAATTTTTCTTTTTTGAACGGAGATGTTCCTTTGGAACTATTTTACAGTGTTTATATAACACTACTCGTTCGGTATGTCTGTGTCTGTAGCCGCTTTTTGTTTGTTTGTTTGTTTTTTTTTGGGGGGGGGGGATTCAGTTACCGTTATCTATACATTACTGCTAAATTATAAAGTCAGGGATTTTGGTACAAATTACTTAAAAAACATTCACTGATAGTTACAAAGATTTGGTTTAGAAGTTTGGTTGAAACTGTGAAAACCAATTTCAAACAAGATTAGATATCCTAATGTTAACGTAGATATTTTGTTTACCGGTCCCGGATATTCAAATACGAACGAATAAACGTATCGTTCTTTCAAATAAATCCATGGTAAGAGGTTGCCATTTCAACACTGTAACTGGATCATTGAATATTGTAAATTATTGGTATCAATATTGACTTTTTCCCTCATTAAATTAATATCAAACTTTATATCATTGTTTTATATACATATGTACAGTCACGGTTCTACAATTTGTCGATACATCCGTCTAACCTGTCATTTTGGGGTGTTTTATAGCTTACTATAGGTATGGGTTCATTCACATCAAACAGTGGTAATAACGCCATTTGTCTTTTTATATCTCTATCCACATTATGTTCTTGTACTTATGATATTGTTAATTGTCTGTTTAATGATTGGAATGAAAGACAGTCCATATTAGGGGGAAAGATAAACAGAAAGTGTTGAATGCTGTGCACAAATTACAAAAGGGGGAACAATAAAATGTATAAATGGGAGGATGACAAGAATATGAAAAATGTATCTCTTTATTTTTATTTTGTCGCAGATCTAATTTTATCACAATGACATAAGTGAACATTATATGAAAGGAATCAACAATTAAGTTTAAGATCTATGCTTCCAAATACTTGAACATTTGACACACATTTAAACCTCTACATTTTATACTGTTACAGTAATGGAATATCAAATGTACAGCTTTTTTTCTTTTCTTTTGTGCTTAATATATGCAAGCAGTTAAATGTAAAGGCCATATTTGTTTTGAATGATAAAAAGGAACATTTTATTAGAATGTTTTCTATGAAATAGGTTTCAGGGTGAAATAATTTACATGTGAATGTCTAAACAGATATAGTTTGGATATTCAGTATCAAAACAAGATGGTGATTTATGATATGCATGTGTGTAGTGTGAGTGATTTGAAAAAAATTAGTACTTTAGTACTATATAGTACTAGAATTTGTACTATTTCAACTTGCCTGGTACATGAAATTAATTGTTTAGTTCGAATGTACATATTCACTGGAGTATGTTGAATGCATGGTTCAGCTTGGCTAATATGAGGAAAAGTTTTTAACTGTATTTTTTTATTTTTTTATTTTATGCAAATTGAAGACATGTTTTAGAATTGCTGTACATTATTTAATTTTTTTTTAAAGTCAATTTATTTATATAACTGTAATGTACAGTATAAAATACAAATAAAGCCTAACAAAATTTACATGGCTAATTTCTTATTACTGTAATTTCATTGAATTTTATTGTAAGCATGCGTTATTGTGATTTTGTTTTTAAATTGAACTAAAATGCAAGATTAATTATTACGATTGCTGCAAAAACTATTGTACCAGATATCAGAAATGGGAGTTCTTATTTATGCAACCTTCATTCATTCACAATAATTTCTGAATTTACAGTATTCATTCTGCTAACAATGAATAAATTGTTAGTAAAGAACATTAGATATTCTAAATAAAATGACTACATTTTTAGAAATGGTGATTTTGGTTGTAAGTGAATGGAAGTGACATTAACTATAGTGTACTTTGTTGGATGGAAGTTTCATTTTAAAGTGTATGCATGTTTATGGTTTGGTGTAAAATGTGTGTATCAATGTGCTTTATATATACAATCTCGTGTAATTTAGATATAAATTCACTTTGGTATGAACCATACCAATAAAACAAATCTAACCTTATGTTGTCCTTGCTATATATTACAAAAGTAAGGTCTGTAATTATCTTGAAAAAAACCCACCTCATTTGACAGTAGTAAAAATAAGTAAATATTGTCCAGTTTTAGACTGTATTGGTACAAAATGATGTGGCATTATTTCTTTGTTTAGGCTAGTGGTCATACTATTGGTAGCTGAAATGTGTGATATAAGATCTATATACATGTATAGACAAAGTTGGATGTTTGTTGTAAGGTTAAACTGGTTTTTCCCAACCACTTTTACCAAGTCAGGATATCTATACATGTGTTGTAAGTCTATATTTGTAATTCTTTTAAGGAGAAGTTTGGTTATTGGTTTGGGCTATTATACTGGTCAATATTTTTGATGTTATCTCTTATGTAATATTCACAGGAAAGTAGTTATCAAAAGTACCAAGCTTACAATTTGTTACGCCCAACATACATTTTGTCTATGTAAGACTTATCAGTGACGCTTATGGTCCATAAGGTTTAGGAATTAGGAGCCCAAAGGGGACCAAAACAATTGGTTATCTAGTTTCAGGACAATAAGTTGTGCATAAGTATTTCAATTGCTCTGAAATTGTACCACAATGTTAAATACCACAAGAAGAAGGTTTGGATTTATTTTAAGGGTTGTGGACAGTCTAGGAATAAAGGGCCAAACACAAGCATTTTTGTAGTTTCAAGACAATAATTTGTGTAAAAGTGTATGAATCTTTCTGAAATTATACCACAAGATTCCATACTACTAAGGGATGGTTAAGATAATCTGAAAGCAGTGTAAGGGAGGTAATCCAAAAGTAATGTTTGAACTACTTCATACTATGTGTATTTGAAATTTGCCATTATATATAACCAGTATTAATAAACTTTTTGAGAAATTTGTCAATAACTTCATAAGAATAAACTCCATTGGAAAATTTCCAATAATTTTAGCATAATTGGAAATTTGACAATAACTTAAGTATAAGAAAATATGAGTCTTTGAAATTTAAACACAAAGTTTGACACCACAAAAAGGAATTGATTTGAATTGGATTGATTTTGTGGGTTATGGTCCCTTTTGTTTAGGAATAAGGGGTATAAAAGGGGCCCAAATAAGCATTTTTCTAGTGTCCAGACAATATTTAGTGGAAAAGTGTATAGAATTGCCTGAAATTGTATCACAAGTTTCCACACTATAAAAGGATGGTAAGGATTGGGGTTGTGGAGTAATGACTGAATCTGTGGAAATCAAGGGTTTCTTGGTTAATGGACAATTACTTTAGCTTAGTTTCTTTATGTTGGTACTCTTTGCTATTTGTTTGCTAGTTCTAGTATGAAATTTTTTAAACTGTTTCTAGAAACATCAAATAATGTGATTTAAATACATATAACAATTAAGAAATTATTATTGTCTAGAGATCATTAGCTGTAAATTTACAATTAATTAATATTAATTTAAAAATTTATTAGACCACATATAGAAACCTATGCTGTATCAAGTGTTTAATAACCATCAAAATTCATAGAGCTATATCAAGCTTAAATGTAGTGTCGATACTTGCCCCAACTGTTCAGGGTTCAGGGTTCAAACTCTTCGGTCGTATAAAAGCTGTGCCCTGCGGAGCATGTTTTTATGCTTTCGCTGTAGTGAAGGTTGCATTAAGTTTAACACTTGTCCATCTGTACATATATCAATAAATTGGTCTCCTTTCTCTAAGTTAAGTTTGCCTCAACCAAATCTTGTGAAACTTATACACAAAACACAGACCGAGTTTGAATTTGAAAAGGTAAATCATCTTTGGCTGATTGGATCCATAAAAAAAATCATTCCTATATAGGTAAAAACGATGATTAACATATATTTTAATCTATAAAATGAAATTAAACAGGCCTAGAAAAATCCAATTGCATGATTTCGATATCTATATCTATGTTTATAACCTATATATGGTCATCAGAGGTCAACTCGATAGTTAATAGGATGGCGTCTAGACTAAAAATACACAGGGAATGAAACTACATATAATTGAGCCTATTTCCTGTAAATTGTTTATTTTATACTTCTTATAATTTGTATAAATGTTTTAACATTGTTATAAATAAAATGTGAGAATTTGAGTCAAATTGGTGAATACGAACTTAACAGCTAGTTCCCCTTTTAGACATTGCCATGATTATAACCCATCGGTACATTTGGACATGCTTGTACTAAGTTTGGAATATGACAGGTATTTTCCTTTTGTTTGGTGTGTTTCAGCTTTCTGATTCCAACAAAAAATTCTCTGAAACTGATATTTTCAAGATGCTTGATTTCTTGATTGACAACATATTTGTTACGTTTGGAGGACGTGTTTTTCAACAGACTGTCGGCATTCCAATGGGAACAAACTGTGCCCCTCTACTTGCTGACTTGTTTCTTTATTATTATGAGGCTGTCTTCATGCAGAAACTTCTTAGGAAGAAAGATAAGAAGTTAGCAATATCCTTTAACTCCACTTTTCGCTATGAAGATGATGTTCTTTCACTAAATAGTTCAAAATTTGGTGACTATGTGGAGCGCATCTATCCAATCAAGCCAGAGATAAAGGATACTACAGATACAGTAACGTCGGCCTCATATCTTGACTTACATCTAGAAATTGACACTGAGAGTCGGTTGAAAACAAAACTTTACGACAAAAGAGATGATTTCAGTTTTCCATTTCTAAGTAGCAACATTCCAGCAGCACCTGCATACGGGGTATATATCTCCCAATTGATTCGATATTCCCGTGCTTGCATTTCCTATCATGATTTTCTTTATAGAGGGTTGCTGCTCACAAGGAAGCTAATAAACCAAGAGTTCCAAATGGTGAAGTTGAAATCATCCCTGCGTAAATTTTACGGACGCCATCACGAGTTGGTTGACCGTTATGGAATTACCGTTTCACAAATGATATCGGACATGTTCCTTACGTCGTAACTACAATCCCCTTCCCTTTCATGAATGTGAACTACCGAATTAAACTATTTACCGTATTTGTTATCACATAAGCAACACGACGGGTGCCACATGTGGAGCAGGATCTGCTTACCCATCCGGAGCACCTGAGATCACCCCTAGTTTTTTGGTGGGGTTCGTGTTGTTTATTCTTTGGTTTTCTATGTTGTGTCGTGTGTGCTGTTGTTTGTTTGTCTTTTTCGTTTTTAGCCATGGCGTTGTCAGTTGTTTTGGATTTATGAGTTTGACTGTCCCTTTGGTATCTTTCGTCCCTCTTTTGATTTTGACATATGATAAAGGACTTTCCATTTGAATTTTCTTTGATGTTCGGTATATTTGTTATTTAGTTTTTTCTGATAAACTATCCCTTCTACATGATTAAGAAAAGTTTGAAAATATATGTGTATATAAAAATAAGGAGATTAAGTATGATTGCAAATAAGACAACTTAACACCAAAATTTTAAATGAAATGGAAGTTGGCCACCAAAGGCAACTATTAACACAAACTGTAAAGTCAACTATAAAAGCCCCGGCATGAACATTGTGACATATTAATTCAATAGAAAAAGCCTAATTTATAACAAACAATATATGAAAAACAAATATGACAAACTTGAAAAACGACAACAATTAAAATACATGCTCATGAATCATATAAAGAATGTGGGAGCTTAAAAAACAAAATCAATGTTAGACAAATAAAAACAATATTTAAGATGTTACTATTGTGATAAATTGATAAGCGTAAAGAACAAATCCAAGGGCTTGTACCTTTGATAACTGTTAATAAACAATATCACCGTAACATTAGGATGTGATATCCCATTTTTATATGAACTCTGCAGATGCCTGTTTTGGTATCAGTAGTATTATATTTTAAGTGTAGTATCACCAAAATCATAGTTTCGTCACATCCGATTACATACGAAAAAGTGTTCCTTTGGATTGACAGTTTTAAGAAATTAATCCTATAACTCATTGCAGCAAACATATTTCGAGTCAGAAACATATTACTTGGGTGTTTCAAATCGCCATTCATTTTCATTTGATGTTTCTATAAAAAAATTCAGAAATTTCAGGTTACATGGTTACTAAAGCGTGGACACAACAAAAGCGGTGAACATTTGATTGGATACCTTCCAGTGATGGTTATTATCTTGTATGTAGTGAAGTGTTATATGATATTTTGTCTGTAGTATTGGACTGGATAATTTTCTACTCATGCAAAAATATTAAGGACAATTTTATCTTTAAATAAATAAAGCTGTCCGAAATCGTTAAATGGTTGATTATAGACGTTATTGTCCTTTTGTCTGTATTGCAATTTTTTCGCCAAAAAGCATCACTACTGTTGCCTTTATTTTGCGCTTTTCCGAATCTATGATAATAGAGAAAATGAGTGTTCAACTTAAACTTAATTTTAATACACAAACAAATATTGAAAGATGAAATTTGTGCGATTCTGTGTTGAAAAACTATACTAAATCATACAATCATCACTCATACAGAATCATGCCTCAGATTTTTAAGATCTCCCCAGCTGTTCCGAGTTCGTCAGAGTTTGCGGTCGAATCAGGATGCGTGCGCTCAGCGAAGCATTTTACTTAAGGTGCAATACCACCAAATCATAGTACGTCACATCCGGTTATATATATAAAATAAGGGGGTGGGGGTCGAAAACATATTACCTTGAATTGACAGTTGTAGGAAATGAATCCTATAATTCATTACAATAAAAATATTCTTAGTCATAAACATATACCTTAGGTGTTTTAAATCACAATTCAATTTTTGTTGGTATTTTTATAGATTATCTACATGGTTTCTATACTTTGTGCACAAGAAAACAAAAGGGATGAACATCTGATTGGTGGTCTTCCCGTGATTGTTATCATCTTATATGCAATGAAATGTTACATGAATTTTCTGTAATGAAAAACAAGACTAATGAGTTATCAAAGGTACCAGGATAATAATTTAGTACACCAGACGCGCGATTCGTCTACATAAGACTCATCAGTGACGCTCATATCGAAATATTTATAAAGCCAAACAAGTACAAAGTTGAAGAGCATTGAGGATCCAAAATTCCAAAAAGTTGTACCAAATACGGCTAAGATAATCTATGCCTGGGATAAGAAAATCCTTTGTTTTTCGAAAAAATTCTAAGTTTTGTAAACAGGAAATTTATAAAAATGACCACATGATTTATATTCATGTACACACCAAAATATTGACTACTAGGCTAGTGATACCCTCGGGGATTTTCGAAAATTCAAAGTTTTGTAAACAGGTTTATAAAAATGACCAGATGATTTATATTCATGTAAACACCAAAGTGTTGACTACTTGGCTGTAGATACCCCCGGGGACGGAACATCAGCTTTTTGTTTTAAAAGCAGATAAGTTTCATACATTTCCAACACAATGACAATGAAAGAAAGGATGCGCATTTCAAATGATAAATACGGATATTTACGCATTGTTATTCCTTCTCACGTAACATCTGCTTACAACATGAAAACATTCAGTTTTTATAATGTATTAGACATGACCGAAAGGTAAGTTTTGTGAATGGCTCCTTTTCAAAGGGCTAAACTTTTGTTCGTACATTGCATGATCAGATCGGGAGAGACTGTATCTAATTCACGATCAGTATAATAAATGTTAACATGACAACAGTAAGTAATGAATACGATATCACAATAAACGTTTTGTCCAGTATTTTAGACATCTGTTTCCCTGGAAAGTACTCATTATTTGACATATGTCGTCTACCAGCAAATTTTAGAACTAATTTATAACAATTAGATATTTTCACTTTCTCTTCATAGTAAAATGCAGCTGATATTATCAGAAGTATAATAATGATTCCACTGACAAATATGATAGCGATCATTGCAACTAACAAGTAACAAATTGGATTTGATGTCGCTGGTATCGTCGATGACATTATGGTCAGGAAAATTGCATATGATAACAAAATTGAAATCGCTAAGAACATACGTTCACCGGATTCTGTTGGTAGTAAAAAGACAAGAGCATTTAGAATACAGAACAACATCATAAGCAATATAATCATTATTACATAGTAAAAAGAATTTCGTTTGATAGTTATCGTAGCCCAGTAGCCGCCTCCATCATTAGCGTATGTCTCAGTGTCTATCAACTTCCAATCAGGATTGTCTACATAATATTCAGTTCCAGCGGAATTAAAATGATTTAACAAAATCAAAATGTCAGATGCTATTCCCCAAGTTACAAAATTTAGACTACATCTTTGAACATCAAAGGGGAACCGAGAGACATCTGTATCACATTTTGTATTCATTACACCTCCAGGCGAGTAAACAACGGTTCCATCGTGAAATATTAAAACAACATACTCAATGTCCTCTCCAACAGATTTCATTTCACCTGGTGTATATAGCAGATATAATAGTGGCGTCCATATTTGATCGGACGAAATGTATAGTCTATCTTTGCCGCCATATAAATCAGGATCCCATGACAACGACGGATCTTTCCATATTATTTGTAGTGCCGCTGTTACAATTATTCTTCCTTCAACATCATTAAATGAATCAATTGAAAATAAATGAAAAAAAATATGAAGATTCAAAGAATCAGTTTCATTTTGTATGGGAAAGATGTCCTTCACATATCCGTCTAAAAGATGTGAACGCAATTTTTTAGCATCAGTTATTTGCCAAGCTTTATAATGAAAACCACACAAGATAAACATAAAGCATAAAAATTTGAACGCGTCTTTACACATTTTCGAAATAATATCAATGATAACTGGAAGTTTCAAATATTTCTATTTAAAAAGTGTAAATGTTTATTAACTAGCACCATTTGAATGGACATTTCAAAATTCAATTGTTTCTTTCTGCGTCATATCATTTGGTTAAAAGTATGGTTTCCTGTTTAAATGGTTGTATTGTTTTACTCTTTGGTCAATTGTCGTTTCCATTCAAGGTGAAACAAATTGCAGTTGGTGAAGAAATTAATCATTTTCAGTTTGTTTTAGGAGATATCTAAACATGAAACATTTAGTAGGCATTTACTTTTTTTTATAAATTGTTATTTGGATGAAGAGTTGTCTCATTGGCACTCACACCACATCTTCCTATATCTGTTTATAATAAATATTTTTTTATTTTAAATTGTAAGAACAAAGTCATACATTGTCATTAAACTTTGCTTTAAAATCTTTTTATTAGCTTGCTCTTAGATATATCTACGGTCCACAATCGTAAAGACTTATTTTAGTTATTTTAATACCTGTAGGATACAATGAACACTTAACAGAACATTATTTATTCTACCCACTCTTTTTAGTGAATTCCACCGACGACGACAAGTGGCTTGCAAATAAATTTGATATGAATGAAGTGAGATGTAGTCTTTGCGTGAATGATGCACATCAATACGACATCTCAAATAAACATTTGTTTAGGGGACAGCTGAAGGACGCCTCCAGGTGCGGGAATTTCTAGCTGCATTGAAGACCTGTTGGTGACCTTCTGCTGTTGTCTTTTCTATGGTCGGGTTGTTGTCTCTTTGGCACATTCCACATTTCCATTCTCAATTTGATTTGTACACACAAAGTGACGAGTTCTAATTCAATCTAATTCAACCCAACAATAGGGCCAAATAAAATAAAGTAAATCACAGATCTAGCATTAAAACTAAAAATAAAAGATATTTTGTTAAAGAGATCAAAGGCAACCACTTGAGAATGGAACATGCAAATTTCATATACTTAACCTGGTTTTTTTTTAAGTAGGATTAGTTAAAAAAATATCTTACAAAGCAACATACAATAAAAATTAGTAAAGCAAAAGTAAAGCAAAAGTAGATAAATAAATAGAGTTAATTTTAGAAGGGAAAGGGGGAATGTGCAAAAGAGACAACAACACGACCAAAAATTAGAAAGCAGTCGAAAGCCACTAATGGGTCTTCAACACAGCAAACAAATTTCATACCTAGAGGCGGGCTTCGGCTGGCCCTTAATCAAAAATGTTATCTAGTCCTAATTAATTACGTGTTACAGTGTTGGATATTGAATAAGCGTTGTACCCCTTTTTTTACAATTTGACCTATTATGTTTGTTTGTTTTATTCGCATATCGTTGTCCATATAATGGAAATGTATGTGACTACCACACGAGTGCATAGTTTGACTTGCTATCAAACCAGGTTTGGTTAATCATTTTCTGAACTAGAAAATTCCTGTACCAAATCAGGAATATGAAAGTTGTTTTCCATTCGTTTGATGATGTGTTTCAGCTTTTGATTTTGACTTTTAATATGAGACTTTCCAATTTAATTTTTCTTTGAGTGCGGTATTTTTGTTGGTTTACTGTTTATAGATATAGAAAGATGTGGTATGAGTGCCAATGACAACAACTTTCCATCCAAGTTAGAATTTGTAATAAGTAGGGCCTTCATAAATGAGCCTGGGCTCAAGCACAATTCCTAATAGTATCCTCTTTATGGGATATATGAGAAAAACAGAAATAAAGGCAGTAGTAGTATACCGCTGATCAATCAATAGTCGATTTAACTGGAACAAATCCAGATCACAAACCAAAACTGAGGGAAACACATCAACTATAAATGGAAACAAAACAGAACAACATAAACACTGGACTGTTACGAAAACAAACGCCAACATGTATAAGAAATGAACAATGTGATAACAACTGCCATATTCCTGACTTGGTTCAGATCATTTAAAGAAAATTGGGGGATTGTATGTAAAAAACAAGAAGATATGCTATAATTGCCACTGCGACAACTATCCACAAGTGACAAAAGGACACAGAAATTTTCAGATATAGGTCACTATACGTCCTTCAACTATGAGCAGAGTCCATACCGCATTATCAGCTATACAAGGCCCTGGAAGTCAAACGAGAGAACCTGGTTTTGTGCTCGTATCACGCCAACAACTTAGTTTTATAATAAATGTGATTATTTCTGATGTAGAGACCATATAAGTTCATCAGTTTTAATACCTAATTATGCCATCTTCAATGACATGGAAACAGTATCGTAAATATAAGCCTTCTGAATATGTTTGTTTGTATAGAATATTATCATAAAACATTGGATGTGAAATACCGGAACGATTTTGTTCAAATGGTTCATTCATTTGATCTCTTGAGATTGAAGTCAAAATCATTGTGAACCAAACAATAAGTAACACCCAACATATATGACTGCAATAGTTGCAGTTGAGAAGTAATATTTTCGGTTTGATGTAGTTGGTATCGACTATGACATAGAGATTAGCAAAATGAGTTTGAAAATTGAAAGAATGAGTATCATTTCGTGTGGGGAAAACTTCTTTCACGTATTCATTTAAAAAGTGGGAATGCTATTATTTTTGCGTTGATCATTTTATAATTAAAACCATATACGATAAACATATTAATGAAACCCAATGTCAAAACTTGTACACATTTTTGAAATTTAGTATCAACTGTCTACTTGAAGTTCTAAGTAAATAGTTTGATTTTTTTTAAGTGGTCAAGTAATACTTCTAACTTTTAAATTGACAATTCTATTATTTGGCATTGTGTTGGATAAAATATTTAAATCCTGTTTAAATGGATGTATTGTAATAGTAGTTAAATTTACGAACTTGTCGTTGTTATTCAAAATACAGAATCTATTAAAATATGTATTAGCAATTTCTTAAAATCAATGTTTTTCATTTGCAACACAAATTATACCTAACCCAAAGCTTAAGCAAGCTATATATAATTGTATATTTTCTTGAAATAATAGGCAGTTTAAAAGACTATCCGATAGTGAAGCTTTTAAATCTATTTCCTTACTCTTAGACTAGTCAATACATTATATCATCAAATAACATAACCTTAATGACAATTACTGTTGTAATTTTAATACTGATACATTGTACAATTGTTATCTCCCTTTAATGAATTAACTTAGCTACAGCAAATATATTTGTAGGCAATTTTTTACATGACCACTTACGTTACTTGTTTTTATAAACAAAATCTATCGATCTAACAATGAAACCTTCGGTAAATTGGATCCTAAATGATCTTGAATTTCGAACTTGATATCTACTTTTGGATTCTTACGTAACTGGTGAATCCTTTGAAGATGCTTATTGTATTAATTTAGTTAAGTTCCTTTTTGAAACAATGTTCGGGCATACAAAATTGCATTTTTGTAAGTTTTGAAAACCGCTGAATCATATCTTATTAATTGTTCAAATGAACATAACAGTTAAAGTATGTTCACTTTTTTGTGTCAATGCGAAATAGGTGAAATAAATAATTTAAATATAAAAAAAAATCTGTTACTGGCCAAATTAGTTTTGTAGTCAACTTTATGATTCTGCGGATGACATTCAAGGTAGATCCAGGTGTATCATTCAACCAAGTAGAACGGAAGTGTAGTGCAAATACTGATCTTCAGGAGACGTTTTGACGTTAGAGTACAGTAAATGAAAAGTAGATAAGTGTTCGATTTGTTTGAATTCAAATAAGAAATCGCTCTGAGGTTTCTCTGTCTTTTTCGGTCGCCTCATTGTCAAATCAATAAATTTGGTATAAAACAAGTAATTTTAGTGGTCGTATGGACAACTTGCTTACACATAAGTGTTGTAACTAAGTTAAAGCATTAATAATATGCTATATATCCTTATTAGAGGTATGATAACATGGTTGAAGCTCCAAAGTTTTCCTTGGTAACATTTGTGTACGTTTCGACAATACAGTTTATCGACAGGTTGTAGGTATTGATTCCTATGGGCACTACTTTCGTCCATTTGATAGCAGACTTGTTATTGTTCTGTTATGAAGTGTGAAGTTAAAATATGAAGAACACTCTAAATAGCATTTAGTTTATACATTCATCACTTATCGATATTTTTTCGTTGAATTATTAAGAATATTTTGAATTATCTGCTGAATTTACACAAAGAAAAAATAACGGGATAAACTGTGATTTCCTATATTTGCGGTATTTCATTAAACGGGAAACTATGCTCAAAAATATAGGACAAAGGGGACAATTTTTCATTCCTTTGTATTAATTTTTCTTTTTTGAACGGAGATGTTCCTTTGTAACCATTTTACAGTGTTTATATAACACTACTCGTTCGGTATGTCTGTGTCTGTAGCCGCTTTTTGTTTGTTTGTTTGTTGTTTTTTTTTGGGGGGGGGGGGTGTTCAGTTACCGTTATCTATACATTACTGCTAAATTATAAAGTCAGGGATTTTGGTACAAATTACTTAAAACATTCACTGACAGTTATAAAGATTTGGTTAAGAAGTTTGGTTGAAACTGTGAAAACCAATTTCAAACAAGATTAGACATCCTAATGTTAACGTAAATATTTTGTTTACCGGTCCCGGATATTCAAATACGAACGAATAAACGTATCGTTCTTTCAGATAAATCCATGGTAAGAGGTTGCCATTTCAACACTGTAACTGGATCATTGAATATTGTAAATTATTGGTATAACTATTGACTTTTTTCCTCATTAAATTAATATCAAACTTTATATTATTGTTTTATATACATATGTACAGTCACGGTTCTACAATTTGTCGATACATCCGTCTTACCTGTCATTTTGGGGTGTTTTATAGCTTACTATAGGTATGGGTTCATTCAAATCAAAAAATGGTAATTACGCCATTTGTCTTTTTATATCTCTATCCACATTATGTTCTTGTACTTATGATATTGTTAATTGAGTACTTATGATATTGTTAATTGAGTGTTGAATGATTGGAATGAAAGACAGTCCAGATTGGGGGGAAAGATACACAGAGAGTGTTGAATGCTGTGCACAGATTACAAAAGGGGGAACAATAAAATGTATAAATGGGAGGATGACAAGAATATAAAAAATGTATCTCTTTATTTTTATTTTGTCGCAGATCTTATTTTATCACAATGACATAAGTGAACATTATATGAAAGGAATCAACAATTAAGTTTAAGATCTATGCTTCCAAATACTTGAACATTTGACACACATTTAAACCTCTACAGTTTATACTGTAATGGAATATTAAATTTACAGCTTTTTTTCTTTTCTTTTGTGCTTAATATATGCAAGCAGTTAAATGTAAAGGCCATATTTTTTTTGAATGATAAAAAGGAACATCTTATTAGTATGTTTTCTATATAATAGGTTTCAGGGTGAAATAATTTACATGTGAATGTCTAAACAGATATAGTTTGGATATTCAGTATCAAAACAAGATGGTGATTTATGATATGCATGTGTGTAGTGTGAGTGAATAACAAAAAACCTGAGTACTTTAGTACTATATAGTACTAGAATTTGTACTATTTAAACTTGCCTGGTACATGAAATTAATTGTTTAGTTCGAATGTACATATTCACTGGAGTATGTTGAATGCATGGTTCAGCTTGGCTAATATGAGGAAAAGTTTTTAATTGTAATTTTTTTTTTTAATTTTATGCAAATTGAAGACATGTTTTAGAATTGCTGTACATTATTATTTTTTTTTAAAGTCAATTTATTTATATAACTGTAATGTATAGTATAAAATACAAATATAAGCCTAACAAAATTTACATGGCTAATTTCTTATTACTGTATTTTCAGAAATTATTGCAAGCATGCGTTATTGTGATTTTTTTTTTTAAATTGAACTAAAATGCAAGATTAATTATTACGATTTCTGCAAAAAATATTGTACCAGATATCAGAAATGGGAGTTCTTATTTATGCAACCTTCATTCATTCACAATAATTTCTGAATTTACAGTATTCATTCTGCTAACAATGTATGAGTTAGTAAAGAACATAAGATATTCTAAATAAAATGACTACATTTTTAGAAATGGTGATTTTGGTTGTAAGTGAATGGAAGTGACATTAACTATAGTGTACTTTGTTGGATGGAAGTTTCATTTTTAAGTGTATGCATGTTTATGGTTTGGTGTAAAATGTGTGTATCAATGTGCTTTATATGTACAATCTTGTGTAATTTAGATATAAATTCACTTTGGTATGAAACCATACCAATAAAACAAATCTAACCTTATGTTGTCCTTGTTATATATTACAAAAGTAAGGTCTGTAATTATCTTGAAAAAAACCCATCTCATTTGACAGTAGTAAAAATAAGATAATATTGTCCAGTTTTAGACATGACTGTATTGGTACAAAATGATGTGGCATTATTTCTTTGTTTAGGCTAGTGTTCATACTATTGGTAACTGAAATGTTTGATATCAGGTCTATATACATGTATACACAAAGTTGGATGTTTGTTGTAAGATTAAACTGAAATATGTGATATAAGGTCTATATACATGTATAGACAAAGTTGGATGTTTGTTGCAAGGTTAAACTGGTTTTGCCCAACCACTTTTACCAAGTCAGAATATCTAGACATGTGTTGTAAGTCTATCTTTGTAATTCTTTTTGAGGAGAAGTTTGGTGGTTGGTTTGGCCTGTTATACTGGTCAATATTTTTGATGTTATCTATTATGTAATATTCACAGGAAAGTAGTTATCAAAGGTACCAAGTGTATAATTTGTTACGCCAACATGCATTTTGTCTACATAAGACTCATCAGTGACGCTCAGATCAAAATAGTTAAAAACCAAACAAGTATAAAGTTGAGCATTGAGGACCCAAAACTCTAAAAAGTTGTATCAAATAGGGCTACGGTAATCTATTCCTGGGATAGATTAAAAAAAAATTATAGTTGTGCTAAATAGTTTTGGTGGCTGTTGATTCTATTTAGATTGTTGTTGCAATTTACCTGAACCAGGCAGATTTTTTTCTGCTATTAGATTTTATTAATACAAATCTTAATTGTTCTGATGAAGTAGCTTGTGTGAGAGAACATTAAGTTTTAAGTAGCTTTGTCCTATTTATACCTGAGATTTTATCAGCTTGGTTGAAAGATATGTTTTACTTTATATACGAGTATTCAAGCCAGAAAACCACTGATCATTATTCAAACTGTAGACAAATAAAGTTTTTTTTATCATTTCAGAATATAATTTTTTTTTTTTTATATTTTTTTATATCTTTGTGAAAACTTAAGCTAGTATAACTAACATCTTATTTAAAAACAAAATTTAATTCCGTAATTTTTACATGTAAGCTGTATACCAATTAGAAATCCGTTTAAATGGTTCAAATAGTCATTTGAGATAAATATCAAAAATTTAATCATCTACATGTGAAACCATGTGCTCTTATCAAGTGGATAAACATGCATCGCCTTAAAGCCAAGCCAATCATATATTGTGATAGATACATGCATTATCTTTGTGGTCAAAAAGGATGATAATGGACATGGTAGTTTGTCAAGAATTAGGTGTCTCAAGTTCAATTAAAGATACAAGGCATTGTACCGATGCGCCAATTATGGGGAGAAGATGCCATATAAGCAGCCAAAAAAATGTAAGTTAAAGAAAAGATAACTCTGTACCATCACCAAAAGAGAAAAGTCTTGCGATCACCTGACAGCTCTCAAAACACTGCAGCAAAATGAAGATTGAGTATTACAAACCACCAAAAGATTTCCATGATGTCAAAGTGGGGTTATGAACTAATGCAGACTGGTAAATATCTCCTATCAATCCTTAAAGAGGCACTAGCTAAGAGATTAATTAAAATTAGAATTTGTTTTTGTTCAATCGTTAATGAAAGTGACATAGTGAAATAATATTCACTTTTAGCAGCCAGTATGGTTCAATTTTGTAAAAATAAGATCAGAAACATTGATGATGGAAACATTGATGATGAATTTGCAAGTGAATAATTCGTATTCATCTAAACTTCAATTTAACCCCTTAGCTAGAGATAAATAACGCATGCATAGTGCGTGTACAGTTATTTAAAGGAAAAGAATCTCAACATTGAAAGTGAAATAAAGGTGAGTCATATGATTGAAATATTAGATCCACAAAATATCATTTGTATACAGGTTATAAACGATGATTTACATATATTTTAAATCTATAAAATGAAAATTAACAGACCTAGAAAAATCCAATTGCACGATTTCGATATCTATTTATATCTATATTTATGTTTGTATCGCTTGTGTGGTCATCAGAGGTCGTCAAAGGTCAACTAATTAGTTAATTAGATGGCTTCTAGACTAAAATACACACGAAACGAAGCTAAATATAACTGAGCCCATGTTCTGTAAATTGTTTATTTTATACTTTTATAATTTGGATAAATGTTTCAACATTGTTATAAATCAAATATAAGAATTTGAGTAAAATCGGTGAACACGAATTTGATAGCTAGTGACCCTTTAAGACATTGCTGTGTTAATAATTCATTGATACATTTGTGAATGCGTGTACCAAGTTATGAATATGACGTGTTTTCTTTTCGTTTGATGTGTTTCAGGTTTGGAGTTTTGATAAAAGACTTTCTGTTTGACTTTTCCTTGATGTTCGGTATATTTATTATTTAACTTTTTACAGATAAACTCTATCCCTAACACATGATTGTGAAAAGTTTGAAAATGAAAACAAAATTTGGGAATGTATCTATATATATGAAAACAAGGAGATTTAGTACGACTGCCAATAAGACAATTAAGCACCAAAATTTTAAAGTCATAAGAAACCTCAAATTAAAAAATGCATATGTTTTTTATAACTAAATGGATAGTTTTCATTATACAACTTATGTACATATACTTGTTTCCGAAGAAAATTCTTTAATTTGTCAACATTTAGAAGAAGTTTACTTATTTTTAATTGCTTGCTTCCAGGAAGCAATTCGCCGACATATTTTCCGTATGCATAGTGACCTGAGCGTAACCCTCCTCGTAAAAATCCGGTGATCGCAATACGCATGGATCTGTCATTAAAATAAACAATTATCTGATTGTACATGTTAAACACGTGCTCAATACCTATGATTTTTGTTATGTGTTTACTATAACTATGTGAGTTAGTGGTCTAGTGGTTAAGACCGATGGCTACAGTGCTGAAGGTCCCGAGTTCGATTCTCACTGGGGTGCTAAAAATATCAGTACATCAGAAGGGTAATTTTCACCCTCACATACATCTCTGGTACCCAGACCGGAGTTTAAACTAGAATGGGTACTTTGGGGGCCTCGGTTGGTCATAGTTGTCCCTTACCTTGACCTGGAGATCAATCTTCTTATATCTCTCTGGTTTGTCTGTTTCCACCGAGTGGCCCGGTGGTTCTCTCCGAGTACTTCGGCTTCCTCCACCATAATAACAGACTTCCCGGTGTCCTACACGCTCCCTTGGGCGGTGTTGGGTGGGGATTGTTCTGGTGGTGGGAAAATATTGTAAAGGACACATCTCCATTAATCCTTAGGGAGTGTACATGGATCCGCTGTACCCTTGCAGTCAGTCAGGGGGTGCGTCTATATTGGCGGAATCTCGAAGTACATACATATAAGGTGACAATCGGTAAACTTCGGCTTTGATCACGGCATTTAATGAGCAGCCATATTTGTTAAATCATAACAGACAGAGAGAAAAAAAATTGACGATTATACTATATATTTGCGTAAAAAATGACAAAATCGTGCACAGAGTTCTAAGTTTATGATATATACATGAATTGGTTCAAGAATTGGATAAACATTATTTCTCACCACTCACTACTTTCATATGACTTTAAATGAAGTGGAAGTTGGCGGCCACTAAAGTCAACCATACGGCTTCAATAACAAAAAACGCTGTGAAGTCATCTATAAAAGCCCCGACATGAAAATTGTGACATAATTCAATAAAAAAAAAAAACCTAACAGCATATAACGAAACAACAACTGAACTACATGCTCATGAATTACATAAAAAATGTGGGATCTTAAAAAGATGTTTGTGAGACTTACCATCCCCTCAGCTCGGATAGTGGTGTTGCAGCACAACATAAGAACATACCAAACATCCCAAGCAATTGGCTTTACTCAGAAGATCGATAAACTGGAAAACTCAACACAAAGCACCGATGTAAGAGTCCTCGCTGTTTTCGAAAGCTAACTGTTATTCAATTAGAACTGATAAATTATTTGTCCTTTATACACTAAAGTAGCAATCAGTATGCATTCAACGGATTTTAGGGTAAAAACGCCAGAAACATATTGAGAAATGTACAGTACGTCACAGCCGGTTACATATAAAAAAAAGGATCAAAACAAATATTGCCTTGTATTTACAGTTGTAGAAAATTAATCCTACATTTCATTGCAATAAAAATATTCTGAGTCATAAAAATATACCTTGGGTATTTCAAATCACCATTTTTTATTTTTTGGTGCTTCTATAGATAATTTTGGAAACAGGAGTACGTGGTTACTCAGTAAAGCTTACACACAGGAGGAAATGGGGCTGCACATTTGATTGGTAATCTTGTCTGTAGTACTGGACAGGGCAATTCTCTACTCGTGCCTGGTTTTTCTGTGTTTGAAACAATGGTAGAAAGACGGAAACAATCGGCGGTATTGCACCTTTTTAGGAATTTCGGTGACCACATAATGTATCTTCATACCTATTCCTATTGCAATTTGGAGAGTCCATAATAGATAGATATTAATAATAATAATTAATGAACGCAAAGATATTAAGGACAATTTGATATACAGATAGATAAATCTGGCTGAAATCGTCAACTGCTCGCTTATATAAGTTATTGTCCTTTTGCCTATAACTGCATTTTTTGCCGAATCCATAATTTTGTACTTTTCCGAAACTATGATAATAGAGAAACATTCTCTTTTTGAACGAGCTTAACTTTTGTTCGTACATTAACATTGCAAAATCAGGTTGCAAAATCAGATCGGGAGAGATTGTACCTTATCTATATCACTATCAGTATAAACAATGTTAACATGACAACAGTAAGAAATGAATAGGAAATCCTAATAAATATTTTGTCCAGTATTTTAGAAATCTGTTTCCCTGGAAAGTACTCATTATTTGACATGTGTCGTCTACCAGCATATATTAGAACTAATTTATAGCAATTAGATATTTTCACTTTCTCTTCATAGTAAAATGCAGCTGATATAATGAGAAGTATAATTATGATACCGCTGACAAATATGATAGCGATCATTGCCACTAACAAGTAACATATTGGATTTGATGCCGCTGGTATCGTCGATGACATTATGGTCAGGAAAATTGCATATGATAACAAAATTGAAATCGCTAGCGACATACGTTCACCTGATTCTGTTGGTAGTAAAAAGACAAGAGGATTTAGAATACAGAACAACATCATAGGCAATATAATCATTATAACATAGTAAAAAGAATTTCGTTTGATGGTTATCGTAACACGGTAGCGGCCTCCATCATTAGCGTATGTTTCAGTGTTTATCAACTTCCAATCAGGATTGTCTATATAATATTCAGTTCCCGCAGAATTAAACTGATTAGACAAACTCAAAACGTTTTGTTCTATTCCCCATGTTGTAAAATACAAAACGCAATTTTGAATATCAAACGGGAATTTCGAGACGTCAGTTTCACATTTTGTATTCATTACACCGCCAGGCGAATATACAACGGTTCCATCGTGAAGTATTAAAATAACATACTCAATGTCCTCTCCAACAGATTTTATTTCACCTGGTGTATATAGCAGATATATAAGCGGTCTCCATATTTGATCGGACGAAATGGATAGTTTATCTTTGCCTCCATACAAATCAGGATCCCATGACAACGACGGATCTTTCCATATTATTTGTAGTGCCGCTGTTACAATTATTCTTCTTTCAACTTCGTTAAATGAATCAATTGAAAATAAAATAAAATTAATATCAAGATTCAAAGAATCAGTTTCATTTTTTATGGGAAAGATGTCCTTCACATATCCTTCTAATAGATGTGAACGCATTTTTTAGCATCAGTTATTTGCCAAGCTTTATAATGAAAACAACACACGATAAACATAAAGTATATAAATTTGAAAACGTCTCTACACATTTTCGAAATAATTTCAACTGATAACTGGAAGTTCCGAATGCTTTTATTTCAAGTTTAGGATCCCTCTATGTATAATCACCTTGATATATGATGTAATATGAACATTTATCTAGACAGGAGAACCAGTCTAGTTTAAGGTTAATTCATTCACATCATTTGATTGGATTTTCTAAAGTTTTAATTGTTACATTTGTTAAATGCATTCACTGAATCATATAAATCTATAACTTCCTGTTGTAATAATTTTTATTCTATCACACGCGACATTTGAAGAACTGTCGTTACAATTAAACAGAAAAACTATCTAGAGAAAACAAATTAACGATTGAAGAGGAAATCAATGTTTTTTTTTTTTATTTGCATAATCTCTAAAAAAAAAAACACATTAAGCAGGCATTTATAATATATATTTGTGCCGGTCGATTCTCCTCTACAAACACTCCTGTACCAAGTCAGAAGAATGGCTATTGTTATATAATAGTTCGTTACTGAGGGTGTTGCATTTAAGTGTTTCTATTGTGTCGTTGTTCCCCTCTTATATTTGATGTGTTTCCCTCAGTTTTAGTTTGTAACCCGGATTTGTTTTTTCTCAATCGATTTATGAATTTCGAACATCGGTATACTACTGTTGCCTATATTTAAATAAAACAGAAACGTAAAGATGTTATAGAAATTGGCGAGTTCTCTTTTTTGTGCTATGACGGTAACAATAGTTTGAACAAGTCAAATTAAGTAGCAAACAAACGACTGACACGGAAACAAATTTGATTAACAAAATAATTGATAGATTGTTGATAAGTAAATTACGCCACTTTCAGTCCTTTTTAGCAATTTCGTGGCGGTAAGTTTTTATTAGTCCAGGAAGTAAAAAAAACCCGGAGAGACGACATAAATTTTGCAGTTAAACTGACAATCCTAGTAAATCAGATTAGAGTTACGCACACTTTCCACATGGGGATTCCAAAAGTAAAACCCCTGAAACACAACAACACAATGACGGTATATATAGGTGCAGAGCCACGTCATACGTAACTAAAAACCAGACAAAGCATATTAGCAAAAATGAAAGATAAGAATACAAAAATTATCATAGAACAATGACGGGATGTATAAGTACAAAACAACGTCATTGTAATAAAGAAACACTACAAGGCATATAGACAAAGCACAGTAGCAAAATGGTAGACAAGAATACAAAAATTATATTAAAACTACACAATGACAGGATGTTTAAGTACAGAGCCACGTCAAACGGATACTGCTGCAATGGATTGCTGTAAATTACAGACATTTAAAAAGGTATCTTAACTATATCCCTCACACTCAATACAAACACAGTTTTTTCTTCACAAAATAATGTAACAACCTTCTAGAAGATGCGAGCGATAATGTGTAAGGGTTTATCACTGTTTTTTTTAGAGAGATATCTCAATTTCTCCAACGTTGCTCAAACTAATATCCAACGACATTGGAATAAAGAACAAGTAAAGTTCTCTTTA
This sequence comes from Mytilus edulis, assembly GCA_019925275.1. Lineage (NCBI taxonomy): Eukaryota > Metazoa > Mollusca > Bivalvia > Mytilida > Mytilidae > Mytilus > Mytilus edulis. The sequence goes on along the minus strand of CM034353.1, from coordinate 103,988,899 downwards.
TATCTCAATTGATATTTAAAAATGGACAATGAGGGTAACTTTCTATGTAGCAATATTCCAACAACGCCTGCTTACGGAGAATATACTTCCCAGTTGACACGATATCCCAGGGCTTGAATTTCCTATCATAATTTCCTTAAGGATGTACTTAGGTGAGGTTAGGTGAAAATTTATAAATCAAGAAATTAAAATTGATACTTTAAGCCGGTAGAGCATTCGTTAAGGATAAAAATAAGCTAAAAATATTGATAGGTCATGGATATTTTTTTTCGAGATATTTGAGATTTAAAATATGGCGGGAAAAGGCTGACTCGGACTTTTACCTCATGTTTGCATTGGTATTATTTGGGTCTCTTAACAAAACAAAGAAAATCCAGAATCTTCTAAAATTCTGTTAAATGACCTTTCATGAGCTATTAAGTCTTATATGAAAAAATAAATGGTGTTATGGGGCAAAATATTTTACCTTGTTTTGTAAGGAAAAACACTAAGGAGTCCGAACATTTGACTCGAATTCCAAAACCTCACATCCTAAGTACATCCTTAACAAAGGATTGCTGTTCACAAGGAAGCTTACAAACCAAGAGTTCCAAGTAGTGAAGTTGAAATCCACCCTTAGTACATTTTTCTGTCCTCATCATGAGTTGTGTGAACGTTGTGTTAAATTCGTTTCACAGATGACAATGATAAAATTGTGCATTGGAAATGGAGAATGTGTCAAAGAGATAAAAAAAAAAAAAAAAAAACATAGAGCAGAATATGTTCCAATTTTCGTAAATTGGAATTATCACTGGGTTTTCACTAACAGGAACAACAAGATAGGTTTCGCATCTGGAGCAGGATCTGCTTACCTTTTTGGGGCATCTGAGATAACCCCACTTTAAGTTGGGTTCTTTAACCTTTAGAATCTATGTTGTGTTGTCTGTATTATTGTTGTCTGATTGTCGTTTTCAGTGTTAGCCATGGCGTTGTCAGTTTATTTTCGATTTATCAGGTCGAATATCCGTTCGTTATCTTCCGTCTAATGATTTCATAAAAATTAAAATGAGAAAATTGAAATTAAGCCTATGAGAGTTTCTTAAAAAGGACAATTGCCTTTACAAGAGCATACTGAAAAAGGAGACGTCTAACTGGCTGTTAAATTTGTTTTATGACATTTTGGGATTTAGAAAAAAGGATTCGCATATTTCAACGTATATATATGCCTATATATGGGTTAACCAATATTTCTTTAATTTAGATTTGAGTTCAAACACAATCCGGTCAATGAAGTCCGTTTATTATGAACATGAACTTTCTCATTTATTGAAATTTGTTTACATGTGCACCATTTAATAAAAAAGCTGGTTTGTTTCTGCTGCCTAAAGGAAAGTCAATATTGGAAAGATGTATTCTCGATAGTCACAGGTTCAAGTCCTGAGTCGTCCATTTTAGTCAATTTTGAGTACTAGATCAAAATATGTATCAGACCTTCTAGTTTGCAATATCCCCGATGTCAATGAAAAATAAACATATCTGGTATGATTACTAACGAGACAACTCCTAACCTGACACCAAATGATGTTTAGATTAGCAAATATAGGTCAACGTTCTGATTTCAACAATTATCAATACACATTCCACATAGCAAGCGATAAAAAACACGAATTATGAAAAAATCAAACAAGAAAACGCCATGGTTAAAAAATGAAGAAAAAAAACCACTGAACAGACAAATAACAGTACGGAAGACACAACAAAGAAAACAAAAAACTAAGCAACACGAACCCCACCTAAAACTGGTGGCGATATCAGGTGCTCTAGAAGGGTAAGCAGAGTCTGCTCCACATATAACATTTATTCTTTTGCAATGTTTCAATCATGTTCAATGAAGTAGAAAAAATCAAGTATAATAATGTGTTTCACAAACAGAGAGTGTTTATTTATCTATATAACTATCAGTACACACATTGTTAACATTACAATAGCAATCATAGCAAATGATATAACAATAAACATTTTGTCCAATATTTTAGACATTTGTTTACCAGAAATGTCCTCTTTATATACAAAAGGTCGCCTACCAGCTACTGTTAAAACTAATTTATAACAATTAGATATTTTCACTTTCTCTTCATAGTAAAATGCAGCTGATATTATAAGAAGTATAATAATGATTCCACTGACAAATATGATAGCGATAATTGCAACTAACAAGTAACAAATTGGATTTGATGTCGCTGGTATCGTCGATGACATTATGGTCAGGAAAATTGCATATGATAATAAAATTGAAATCGCTAGAGACATACGTTCACCTGATTCTGTTGGTAGTAAAAAGACAAGAGGATTTAGAATACAGAACAACATCATAGGCAATATAATCATTATAACATAGTAAAAAGAATTTCGTTTGATGGTTATCTCAACACGGTAGCCGACTCCATCGTAAGCGTATGTCTCAGTGTTTATCAACTTCCAATCAGGATTGTCTATATAATATTCAGTTCCAGCAGAATTAAAATGATTTAACAAAATCAAAATGTCAGGTGCTATTCCCCAAGTTACAAAATTTAGACTACATCTTTGAACATCAAAGGGGAACCGAGAGACATCTGTGTCACATTTTGTATTCATTACACCTCCAGGCGAGTAAGAAACGGTTCCATCGTGAAGTATTAAAACAACATACTCAATGTCCTCTCCAACAGATTTCATTTCACCTGGTGTATATAGCAGATATAATAGTGGCGTCCATATTTGATCGGACGAAATGTATAGTCTATCTTTGCCGCCATATAAATCAGGATCCCATGACAACGACGGATCTTTCCATATTATTTGTAGTGCCGCTGTTACAATTATTCTTCCTTCAACGTCATTAAATGAATCAATTGAAAGTAAATGAAAAAAAATATGAAGATTCAAAGAATCAGTTTCATTTTGTATGGGAAAGATGTCCTTCACATATCCGTCTAAAAGATGTGAACGCAATTTTTTAGCATCATTTATTTGCCAAGCTTTATAATGAAAACAACACAAGATAAACATAAAGCATAAAAATTTGAACGCGTCTTTACACATTTTCGAAATAATATCAATGATAACTGGAAGTTTCAAATATTTCTATTTAAAAAGTGTAAATGTTTATAAACTAGCACCATTTGAATGGACATTTCAAAATTCAATTGTTTCTTTCTGCGTCATATCATTTGGTTAAAAGTATGGTTTCCTGTTTAAATGGTTGTATTGTTTTACTCTTTGGTCAATTGTCGTTTCCATTCAAGGTGAAAAAATTTGCAGTTGGTGAAGAAATTAATCATTTTCAGTTTGTTTTAGGAGATATCTAAACATGAAACATTTAGAAGGCATTTACTTTTTTATAAATTGTTATTTGGATGAAGAGTTGTCTCATTGGCACTCACACCATATCTTCCTATATCTGTTTATAATAAATATTTTTTTATTTTAAATTGTAAGAACAAAGTCATACATTGTCATTAAACTTTGCTTTAAAATCTTTTTATAAGCTTGCTCTTAGATATATCTACGGTCCACAATCGCAAAGACTTATTTTAGTTATTTTAATACCTGTAGGATACAATGAACACTTAACAGAACATTATTTATTCTACCGACTTTTTTTAGTGAATTCCACCGACGACGACAAGTGGCTTGCAAATAAATTTGATATGAATGAAGTGAGATGTAGTCTTTGCGTGAATGATGCACATCAATACGACATCTCAAATAAACATTTGTTTAAGGGCCAGCTGAAGGACGCCTCCAGGTGCGGGAATTTCTTGCTACATTGAAGACCTGTTGGTGACCTTCTGCTGTTGTCTTTTCTATGGTTGGGTTGTTGTCTCTTTGGCACATTCCACATTTCCATTCCCAATTTGATTTGTACACACAAAGTGACGAGTTCTAATTCAATCTAATTCAATCCGACAAAAGGGTTCTGGCCAAATAAAATAAAGTAAATCACAGATCTAGCATTAAAACTAAAAATAAAAGATATTGTGTTAAAGAGATAAAAGACAACCACTTGAAAATGGAACATGCACATTTAATTTCCTTAACCTGTTTCCTTTGAAGTAGGATTAGTTAAAGAAAATCTTACAAAGCAACATACAATAAAAATCAGTAAAGCAAAAGTAAAGCAAAAGTAAAGCAAAAGTAGATAAATAAATAGAGTTAAGTTTAGAAAGGAAATGGGGAATGTGCAAAAGAGACAACAACACGACCAAAAATTAGAAAGCAGTCGAAAGCCAACAATGGGTCTTCAACACAGCAAACAAATTTCATACCTTCGGCTGGCCCTTAATCAAAAATGTTGACTAGTCCTAATTAATTACGTGTAAAAGTGTTGGATATTGAATAGTTATCAAAAGTACCAGGATTATAATTTTATACGCCAGACGCGCGTTTCGTCTACATAAGACTCATCAGTGACGCTCAGATCAAAATAGTTAAAAAGCCAAATAAATACAAAGTTGAAGAGCATTGAGGATAAAAATTCCTAAAAGTTGTGCCAAATATGGCTAAGGTAATCTACTCCTGGGATAAGAAAATCCTTAGTTTTTCGAAAAATTCAAAGTTTTGTAAACAGAAAATTTATAAAAATGACCATATAATTGATATTCATGTCAACACCGAAGTGCTGACTACTGGGCTGGTGATACCCTCGGGGACGAAACGTCCACCAGCAGTGGCATCGACCCAGTGGTTTAAATAGTTATCAAAAGTACCAGGATTATAAGCGTTGTACCCCTTTTTTTACAATTTGACCTATTATGTTTGTTTGTTTTATTCGCATATCGTTGTCCACTTAATGGAAATGTATGTGACTACCACACGAGTGCATAGTTTGACTTGCTATCAAACCAGGTTTGGTTAAACATTTTCTGAACTAGAAAATTCCTGTACCAAATCAGGAATATGAAAGTTGTTTTCCATTCGTTTGATTATGTGTTTCAGCTTTTGATTTTGACTTTTAATATGAGACTTTCCAATTTAATTTTCCTTTGAGTGCGGTATTTTTGTTGGTTTACTGTTTATAGATATAGAAAGATATGATATGAGTGCCAATGACAACAACTTTCCATCCAAGTTAGAATTTTTAATAAGTAGGGCCTTCAACAATGAGCCTGGGCTCAAGGACAATTCCTAATAGTATCCTCTTTATGGGATATATGAGAAAAACAGAAATAAAGGCAGTAGTAGTATACTGCTGATCAATCAATAGTCGATTTAACTGGAACAAATCCAGATCACAAACCAAAACTGAGGGAAACACATCAACTATAAAAGGAAACAAAACAGAACAACATAAACACTGGACTGTTACGAAAACAAACGCCAACATGTATAAGAAATGAACAATGTGATAACAACTGCCATATTCCTGTGGTTCAGATCATTTAAAGAAAATTGGGGGATTGAATGTAAAAAACAAGAAGATATGCTATGATTGCCACTGCGACAACTATCCACAAGTGACAAAAGGACACAGAAATTTTCAGATATAGGTCACTGTACGTCCTTCAACTATGAGCGGAGTCCATACCGCATTATAAGCTATACAAGGCCCTGGAAGTCAAACGAGAGAACCTAGTTTTGTGCTCGTATCACGCCAACAACTTAGTTTTATAATAAATGTGATTATTTCTGATGTAGAGACCATATAAGTTCATCAGTTTTAATACCTAATTATGCCATCTTCAATGACATGGAAACAGTATCGTAAATATAAGCCTTCTGAATATGTTTGTTTGTATAGAATATTATCATAAAACATTGGATGTGAAATACCTGAACGATTTTGTTCAAATTGTTCATTCATTTGATCTCTTGAGATTGTAGTCAAAATCATTGTGAACCAAACAATAAGTAACACCCAACATATATGACTGCAATAGTTGCAGTTGAGAAGTAATATTTTCGGTTTGATGTAGTTGGTATCGACTATGACATAGAGATTAGCAAAATGAGTTTGAAAATTGAAAGAATGAGTATCATTTCGTGTGGGGAAAACTTCTTTCACGTATTCATTTAAAAAGTGTGAATGCTATTATTTTTGCGTTTATCATTTTATAATTAAAACCATATACGATAAACATATTAATGAAACCCAATGTCAAAACTTGTACACATTTTTGAAATTTAGTATCAACTGTCTACTTGAAGTTCTAAGTAAATAGTTTGATTTTGTTTAAGTGGTCAAGTAATACTTCTAACTTTTAAATTGACAATTCTGTTATTTGGTATTGTGTTGGATAAAATATTTAAATCCTGTTTAAATGGATGTATTGTAATAGTAGTTAAATTTACGAACTTGTCGTTGTTATTCAAATTACAGAATCTATTAAAATATGTATTAGCAATTCCTTAAATTCAATGGTTTTTTATTTGCAACACAGATTATATCTAACCCAAACCTTAAGCAAGCTATAATTGTATATTTTCTTGAAATAATAGGCAGTTTGAAAGACTATCCGATAGTGAAGCTTTTAAATCTATTTACTTACTCTTAGACTAGTCAATACATTATATCATCAAATAACATAACCTTAATGACAATTACTATAGTCATTTTAATACTGATACATTGTACAATTGTTATCTCCCTTTAACGAATTTTAATATGGGTTAATAGAGTGCTGATTTGACATAAATGATACAAACAACACAAGCACAGTACAGCCAACAAACCAAAGTATGTCTGGGGTTAAATTTATCATCTTTTAATAAATCAAACATAAGATTTATCAGAAATAACTTCATATTGTAATTCACATTGCAGTGAAAAAATCAAAACCATCAACACAGCTATTGTCAACTATAAATAAATCTAAATGCATTATACTATGGATGTATAACCACGGGAATAGATAACAACAACATTATTTGTCTAAACCTTCGAATGCTTTAACTTAGCTACAACAAATATATTTGTAGGCAATTGTTTTACATGACAACGTACGTTACTTGTTTTTATAACAAATCTATCGAACTAACAATGAAACCTTTGGTAAATTGAATCCTAAATGAACTTGAATTTCGTTGAATCATATCTTATTAATTGTTCAAATGAACATAACAGTTAAAGTATGTTCACTTTTTTGTGTCAATACGAAATAGGTGTAATAAATATTTTAAATATAACAAAAATCTGTTACTGGTGAAACTAGTTTTGTAGTCAACTTTATGATTCTGCGGATGACATTCAAGGTAGATCCAGGTGTATCATTCAACCAAGTAGAACGGAAGTGTAGTGCAAATACTGATCTACAGGAGACGTTAAGACGTTAGAGTACAGTAAATAAAAAGTAGATAAGTGTTCGATTTGTTTGAATTCAAATAAGAAATCGCTCTGAGGTTTCTCGGTCTTTTTCGGTCGCCTTATTGTCAGATCAATAAATTTGGTATAAAACAAGTAATTTCAGTGGTCGTATGGACAATTTGTTTACACATATATGTGTTGTAACTAAGTTAAAGCATTAATAATATGCTATATATACTTATTAGAGGTATGATAACATGGTTGAAGCTCAAAAGTTTTCCTTGGTAACATTTGTGTACGTTTCGACAATACAGTTTATCGACAGGTTGTAGGTATTGATTCCTATGGGCACCACTTTCGTCCATTTGATAGCAGACTTGTTATTGTTCTGTTATGAAGTGTGAAGTGTGAAAGGGGACATTTTTTCATTCCTTTGTATTAATTTTTCTTTTTTGAACGGAGATGTTACTTTGGAACCATTTTACAGTGTTTATATAACACTACTCGTTCGGTATGTCTGTGTCTGTAGCCGCTTTTTGTGTGTTTGTTTGTTTTTTTGGGAGGGATTCAGTTACCGTTATCTATACATTACTGCTAAATTATAAAGTCAGGAATTTTGGTACAAATTACTTAAAACATTCACTGACAGTTATAAAGATTTGGTTAAGAACTTTGGTTGAAACTGTGAAAACCAATTTCAAACAAGATTAGACATCCTAATGTTAACGTAAATATTTTGTTTACCGGTCCCGGATATTCAAATACGAACGAATAAACGTATCGTTCTTTCAAAAAAATCCATGGTAAGAGGTTGCCATTTCAACACTGTAACTGGATTATTGAATATTGTAAATTATTGGTATAAATATTGACTTTTTTCCCTCATTAAATTAATATCAAACTTTATATTATTGTTTTATATACATATGTACAGTCACGGTTCTACAATTTGTCGATACATCCGTCTTACCTGTCATTTTGGGGTGTTTTATAGCTTACTATAGGTATGGGTTCATTCAAATCAAACAGTGGTAATTACGCCATTTGTCTTTTTATATCTCTATCCACATTATGTTCTTGTACTTATGATATTGTTAATTGTGTACTTATGATATTGTTAATTGTGTGTTGAATGATTGGAATGAAAGACAGTCCAGATTGGGGGGAAAGATAAACAGAGAGTGTTGAATGCTGTGCACAGATTACAAAAGGGGGAACAATAAAATGTATAAATGGGAGGATGACAAGAATATAAAAAATGTATCTCTATATTTTTATTTTGTCGCAGATCTTATTTTATCACAATGACATAAGTGAACATTATATGAAAGGAATCAACAATTAAGTTTAAGATCTATGCTTCCAAATACTTGAACATTTGACACACATTTAAACCTCTACAGTTTATACTGTAATGGAATATCAAATTTACAGCTTTTTTTCTTTTCTTTTGTGCTTAATATATGCAAGCAGTTAAATGTAAAGACCATATTTTTTTTAAATGATAAAAAGGAACATTTTATTAGAATGTTTTCTATGAAATAGGTTTCAGGGTGAAATAATTTACATGTGAATGTCTAAACAGATATAGTTTGGATATTCAGTATCAAAACAAGATGGTGATTTATGATATGCATGTGTGTAGTGTGAGTGAATAAAAAAAACCTGAGTACTTTAGTACTATATAGTACTAGAATTTGTACTATTTAAACTTGCCTGGTACATGAAATTAATTGTTTAGTTCGAATGTACATATTCAGTGGAGTATGTTGAATGCATGGTTCAGCTTGGCTAATATGAGGAAAAGTTTTTAACTGTATTTTTTTTTTTTTTTATGCAAATTGAAGACATGTTTTAGAATTGCTGTACATTATTCAAAATTTCATTATTAATTTTTTTTTAAAGTCAATTTATTTATATAACTGTAATGTATAGTATAAAATACAAATAAAGCCTAACAAAATTTACATGGCTAATTTCTTATTACTGTAATTTCAAAAATTATTGCAAGCATGCGTTATTGTGATTTTGTTTTTTAAATTGAACTAAAATGCAAGATTAAGTATCACGATTTCAAAAAATATTGTACCAGATATCAGAAATGTGAGTTCTTATTTATGCAACCTTCATTCATTCACAAGAATTTCTGAATTTACTGTATTCATTCTGCTAACAATGTATGAGTTAGTAAAGAACATTAGATATTCTAAATAAAATGACTACATTTTTAGAAATGGTGATTTTGGTTGTAAGTGAATGGAAGTGACATTAACTATAGTGTACTTTGTTGGATGGAAGTTTCATTTTTAAGTGTATGCATGTTTATGGTTTGGTGTAAAATGTGTGTATCAATGTGCTTTATATGTACAATCTTGTGTAATTTAGATATAAATTCACTTTGGTATGAAATAAAATTGAGAATTGAAATGGGGAATATGCCAAAGAGACGACAACCATACCAATAAAACAAATCTTACCTTATGTTGTCCTTGTTATATATTACAAAAGTAAGGTCTGTAATTATCTTGAAAAAAAACCCGCCTCATTTGACAGTAGCAAAAATAAGTGAATATTGTCCAGTTTTAGACATAACTGTATTGGTACAAAATGATGTGGCATTATTTCTTTGTATAGTCTAGTGGTCATACTATTGGTAACTGAAATGTGTGATATAAGGTCTATATACATGTATAGACAAAGTTGGATGTTTGTTTTAAGGTTAAACTGAAATGTGTGATATAAGGTCTATATACATGTATAGACAAAGTTGGATGTTTGTTGTAAGGTTAAACTGAAATGTGTGATATAAGGTCTATATACATGTATAGACAAAGTTGGATGTTTGTTGTAAGGTTAAACTGAAATGTGTGATATAAGGATATATACATGTATAGACAAAGTTGGATGTTTGTTGTAAGGTTAAACTGAAATGTGTGATATAAGGTTATATACATGTATAGACAAAGTTGGATGTTTGTTGTAAGGTTAAACTGAAATGTGTGATATAAGGTCTATATACATGTATAGACAAAGTTGGATGTTTGTTGTAAGGTTAAACTGAAATGTGTGATATAAGGTCTATATACATGTATAGACAAAGTTGGATGTTTGTTGCAAGGTTAAACTGAAATGTGTGATATAAGGTCTTTATAAATGTATAGACAAAGTTGGATGTTTGTTGTAAGGTTAAACTGGTTTTGCCCAACGACTTTTACCAAGTCAGGATATCTATACATGTGTTGTAAGAGTCTATATTTGTAATTCTTTTAAGGAGAAGTTTGGTGGATGGTTTGGCCTGTTATACTGGTCAATATTTTTGATGTTATCTCTTATGTAATATTCACAGGAAAGTAGTTATTAAAGGTACCAAGCTTACAATTTGTTACGCCCAACATGCATTTTGTCTATGTAAGACTCATCAGTGACGCTTATGGTCCATAAGGTTTAGGAATTAGGGGCCCAAAGGGGACCAAAACAATTATTTATCTAGTTTCAGGACAATAAGTTGTGTATTAGTATTTCAATTGCTTGGAAATTGTACCACAATGTTAAATACCACAAGTAGAAGCTTTGGATTTATTTAAAGGGTTGTGGACAGTCTAGGAATAAAGGGCCAAACACAAGCATTTTTGTAGTTTCAAGACAATAATTTGTGTAAAAGTGTATGAATCTTTCTGAAATTATACCACAAGATTCCATACTACTAAGGGATGGTTAAGATAATTTGAAAGCAGTGTAAGGGAGGTAATACAAAAGTAATTTTTAAACTACTTCATACTATGTGTATTTGAAATTTTCCATTATATATAACCAGTATTAATAAACTTTATGAGAAATTTGTCAATAACTTCATAATAATAAACTCCATTAGAAAATTGCCAATAATTTTAGCATAATTGGAAATTTGCCAATAACTTTAAGTATAAGAAAATATGAGTCTTTGAAATTTAAACACAAAGTTTGAAACCACAAAATGGAGTTGATTTTGTGGGTTATGGTCCCTTTTGTTTAGGAATAAGGGTTATAAAAGGGGCCCAAAATAAGCATTTTTCTAGTGTCCAGACAAAATTTTGTGGAAAATACTGTGATTTAAATACATATAACAATTAAAAATTACTATTGTCTTGAGATCATTAGCTGTAAATTTACAATTAATTAATATTCATTTTAAAATTTATTAGACCACAGTCATTCCGTGTCAGAAACCTATGCTGTATCAAGTGTTTAATCACCATCCAAATTCATAGAGCTATAGCAAGCTTTAATGTAGTGTCCATACTTGCCCCAACTGTTCAGGGTTCAAACTCTTCGGTCATATAAAAGCTGTGCCCTGCTGAGCATCTGGCCTTGCGGTCATCAAACTTTCGAGTACGATTTTTGTACTCAGACTCAAGAATCAACCAATCAAAATGCTTGATTTCATGTTTCGAGCATAATTTTTGTGCTCCGAGCACTGAGCAAAGTTTTATGACTTCAACCCCAGGTTATCATTTCAAACTCAAAGATTATATTAATTTGTTTTTATGATTTCGCTGTAGTGAAGGTGGCATTAAGTTTTACACTTGTCCATGTGTACATATATCAATAAATTGGTCTCCTTTCTCTAAGTTTAGTTTGCCTCAAACATATCTTGTGAAACTTATACACAAAACACAGACCGAGTTTGAATTTGAAAAGGTGAATCATCTGTTTGACTGATTGGATCCATAAAAAAATCGTCCCTATACAGTTAAAAACGATGATTAACATATATTTTAATCTATAAAATGAAATTAAACAGGCCTAGAAAAATCCAATTACATGATTTCGATATCGATATCTATATTATGTTTATAACCTATATATGGTCTTCAGAGGTCAACTCGATAGTAAATAAGATGGCATCTAGACTAAACATACACAGGAAATGAAACTACATATAATTGAGTCCATTTCCTGTAAATTGTTTATTTTATACTTCTTATAATTTGTATAAGTGTTTTAACATTGTTATAAATAAAATGTGAGAATTTGAGTCAATTTGGTGAATACGAATTTAACAGCTAGTTCCCCTTTTAGACATTGCCATGATTATAACCCATCGGTACATTTGGACATGCTTGTACTAAGTTTGGAATATGACAGGTATTTTCCATGATGTGTTTCAGCTTTTGATTTTGACATATGATAATGGACTTTCCATTTGACATATGATAAAGGACTTTCCATTTGACATATGATAATGGACTTTCCATTTGACATATGATAAAGGACTTTCCATTTGACATATGATAATGGACTTTCCATTTGACATATGATAATGGACTTTCCATTTGGATTTTCTTTGATGATCGGTATATTTGTTATTTAGTGTTTTTTACAAATAAACTATCCCTTATACATGATTAAGAAAAGTTTGAAAATATATGTGTATATGAAAAAAAAGGAGATTAAGTATGATTGCCAATAAGACAACTTAGCACCAAAATTTTATATGAAATGGAAGTTGGCCACCAAAGGCAACTGTTAATACAAAAAAAAACATGTAAAGTCAACTATAAAAGCCCCGACATGAAAATTGTGACATAAAATCGAATAGAAAAAGCCTAATTCATAACAAACAATATATGAAAAACAAATATGACAAACTTGAAAAAATATTTAAGATGTTACTATTGTGATAAATTGATAAGCGTTAAGAACAAATCCAAGGCCTTGTACCTTTGATAACTGTTAATAAACAATATTACCGTAACATTAGGATGTGATATCCCATTTGTGTATGAACTCTGCAGATGATTGTTTTGGTATCAGTAGTATTATATTTTAAGTGTAGTATCACCAAAATCATAGTTTCGTTACATCCGATTACATACGAAAAAGGGTTCCTTTGGATTGACAGTTTCAAGAAATTAATTCTATAATTCATTGCAGTAAAAATATTTCGAGTCAGAAACATATTACTTGGGTCTTTTAAATCGCCATTCATTCTTATTTGGTGTTTCTATACAAAAATTCAGAAATTTCAGGTTACATGGTTACTAAAGCGTGGACAAACCAAAAGCGGTGAACATTTGATTGAATACCTTCCAGTGATGGTTATTATCTTGTATGTAGTGAAATATTATATGATATTTTGTCTGTAGTATTGGACAGGATAATTTTCTACTCGTGCCAAGTTTTTCATTATTTAAAACAAAGACAGGAGGATAGGGTGAATCATTGGCGGTATTACACCTGTTTAGGAATTTCAGCGACCGCATAAAGTCGCACCTTTTCGTTTTGCAATTTGGAGAGGCCATAATAAATAGGGAATAATAATAACTAATGACAGCAAAGATATTAAGGACAATTTGATCTTCAAATAAATAAAGGTGTCCGAAATCGTTAAATGGTTGCTTATAGAAGTTATTATCCTTTTATCTGTAATTTCAATTTTTTTCGCCGAAAAGCATCACTACTGTTGCCTTTAATTTGCGCTTTTCTGAATCTATGATAATAGAGAAAAATTAGTGTTCAACTTAAACTTAATCTTAATAAACAAACAAATATTGCAAAAGGAAATTTGTGCGATTCTGTGTTGAAAAACTATACTAAATCATACCATCATCACTCATACAGTATCGTGCATCAGATTTTTAAGATCTTTAACCACATTTATTTTGTGAACTAAAGCTATATTATGTCAAAAATTTGACCAAAATCCATATTCAGACATTATCAAGCTTGAATATTGTGTCAAATTTGCCCCAGCTTCTCCGAGTTCAGTGAAGTATTTTAATTAAGATGTAATACCACCAAATCATAGTACGTCACATCCGGTTATATATATAAAAAGGGGGGGGGGGGGTCTAAAACATATAACCTTGAATTGACAGTTGTAGGAAATGAATCCTATAATTTATTGCAGTAAAAATATTCTTAGTCATAAACATATACCTTAGGTGTTTTAAATCACAATTCATTTTTTATTGGTATTTTTATAGATTATCTACATGGTTACTAACTTTGTGCACAAGAAAACAAAAGGGGTGAACATTTGATTGGTTGTTTTCCCGTGATTGTTATCATCTTATATACAATGAAATGTTACATGAATTTTCTGTGTTGAAAAACAAGACTAATGAGTTATCAAAGGTACCAGGATAATAATTCAGTACTCCAGACGCGCGTTTCGTCTACATAAAACTCATCAGTGACGCTCATATCGAAATATTTATAAAGCCAAACAAGTACAAAATTGAAGAGCATTGAGGATACAAAATTCCAAAGAAAGTTGTACCAAATACGGCTAAGGTAATCTATGCCTGGGATAAGAAAATCCTTAGTTTTTCGAAAATTCAAAGTTTTGTAAACAGGTTTATAAAAATGACCAGATTATTGATATTTATGTAAACACCAAAGTGTTGACTACTAGGCTGTAGATACCCTCGGGGACGAAACACCAGCTTTTTGTTTTAAAAGCAGATAAGTTTCTTACATTTCCAACACAATGACAATGAAAGAAAGGATGCGTATTTCAAATGATAAATACGGATATTTACGCATTGTCATTCCTTCTCACGTAACATCTGTTTACAACATGAAAACATTCAGTTTTTATAATGTATTAGACATGACCGAAAGGTAAGTTTTGTGAATGGCTCCTTTTCAAAGGGCTAAACTTTTGTTCGTACATTGCATGATCAGATCGGGAGAGACTGTATCTAATTTACGATCAGTATAATAAATGTTAACATGACAACAGTAAGTAATGAATACGATATCACAATAAACGTTTTGTCCAGTATTTTAGACATCTGTTTCCCTGGAAAGTACTCATTATTTGACATGTGTCGTCTACCAGCAAATTTTAGAACTAATTTAAAACAATTAGATATTTTCACTTTCTCTTCATAGTAAAATACAGCTGATATTATCAGAAGTATAATAATGATTCCACTGACAAATATGATAGCGATCATTGCAACTAACAAGTAACAAATTGGATTTGATGTCGCTGGTATCGTCGATGACATTATGGTCAGGAAAATTGCATATGATAACAAAATTGAAATCGCTAGAGACATACGTTCACCTGATTCTGTTGGTAGTAAAAAGACAAGAGGATTTAGAATACAGAACAACATCATAGGCAATATAATCATTATAACATAGTAAAAGGAATTTCGTTTGATAGTTATCGTAACCCAGTAGTCGCCTCCATCATTAGCGTATGTCTCAGTGTTTATCAACTTCCAATCAGGATTGTCTACATAATATTCAGTTCCAGCAGAATTAAAATGATTTAACAAAATCAAAATGTCAGATGCTATTCCCCAAGTTACAAAATTTAGACTACATCTTTGAACATCAAAGGGGAACCGAGAGACATCTGTATCACATTTTGTATTCATTACACCTCCAGGCGAGTAAGAAACGGTTCCATCGTGAAATATTAAAACAACATACTCAATGTCCTCTCCAACGGATTTCATTTCACCTGGTGTATATAGCAGATATAATAGTGGCGTCCATATTTGATCGGACGAAATGTATAGTCTATCTTTGCCGCCATATAAATCAGGATCCCATGACAACGACGGATCTTTCCATATTATTTGTAGTGCCGCTGTTACAATTATTCTTCCTTCAACCTCATTAAATGAATCAATTGAAAATAAATGAAAATAAATATGAAGATTCAAAGAATCAGTTTCATTTTGTATGGGAAAGATGTCCTTCACATATCCGTCTAAAAGATGTGAACGCAATTTTTTAGCATCAGTTATTTGCCAAGCTTTATAATGAAAACCACACAAGATAAACATAAAGCATAAAAATTTGAACGCGTCTTTACACATTTTCGAAATAATATCAATGATAACTGGAAGTTTCAAATATTTCTATTTAAAAAGTGTAAATGTTTATTAACTAGCACCATTTCAATGGACATTTCAAAATTCAATTGTTTCTTTCTGCGTCATATCATTTGGTTAAAAGTATGGTTTCCTGTTTAAATGGTTGTATTGTTTTACTCTTTGGTCAATTGTCGTTTCCATTCAAGGTGAAAAAATTTGCAGTTGGTGAAGAAATTAATCATTTTCAGTTTGTTTTAGGAGATATCTAAACATGAAACATTTAGTAGGCATTTACTTTTTTTATAAATTGTTATTTGGATGAAGAGTTGTCTCATTGGCACTCACACTACATCTTCCTATATCTGTTTATAATAAATATTTTTTTATTTTAAATTGTAAGAACAAAGTCATACATTGTCATTAAACTTTGCTTTAAAATCTTTTTATAAGCTTGCTCTTAGATATATCTACGGTCCACAATCGTAAAGGCTTATTTTAGTTATTTTAATACTTGTAGGATACAATGACCACTTAACAGAACATTATTTATTCTACCCACTTTTTTTTAGTGAATTCCACCGACGACGACAAGTGGCTTGCAAATAAATTTACTATGAATGAAGTGAGATGTAGTCTTAGCGTGAATGATGCACATCAATACGACATCTCAAATAAACATTTGTTTAGGGGCCAGCTGAAGGACGCCTCCGGGTGTGGGAATTTCTAGCTGCATTGAAGACCTGTTGGTGACCTTCTGCTGTTGTCTTTTCTATGGTCGGGTTGTTGTCTCTTTGGCACATTCCACATTTCCATTCTCAATTTGATTTGTACACACAAAGTGACGAGTTCTAATTCAATCTAATTCAATCCGACGAAAGGGCCAAATAAAATAAAGTAAATCACAGATCTAGCATTAAAACTAAAAATAAAAGATATTTTGTTAAAGTGATAAAAGGCAACCACTTGAGAATGGAACATGCACATTTCATATACTTAACCTGGGTTTTTTTTAAGAAGGATTAGTTAAAAAAAATCTTACAAAGCAACATACAATAAAAATTAGTAAAGCAAAAGTAAAGCAAAAGTAGATAAATAAATAGAGTTAAGTTTAGAAGGGATAAGGGGGAATGTGCAAAAGAGACAACAACACGACCAAAAATTAGAAAGCAGTCGAAAGCCACTAATGGGTCTTCAACACAGCAAACAAATTTCATACCTAGAGGCGGGCTTCGGCTGGTCCTTAATCAAAAATGTTAACTAGTCCTAATTAATTACGTGTTACAGTGTTGGATATTGAATAAGCGTTGTACCCCTTTTTTTTACAATTTGACCTATTATGTTTGTTTGTTTTATTCGCATATCGTTGTCCATATAATGGAAATGTATGTGACTACCACACGAGTGCATAGTTTGACTTGCTATCAAACCAGGTTTGGTTAATCATTTTCTGAACTAGAAAATTCCTGTACCAAATCAGGAATATGAAAGTTTTTTTCCATTCGTTTGATGATGTGTTTCAGCTTTTGATTTTGACTTTTAATATCAGACTTTACAATTTAATTTTCCTTTGAGTGCGGTATTTTTGTTGGTTTACTGTTTATAGATATAAAAAGATGTGGTATGAGTGCCAATGACAACAACTTTCCATCCAAGTCAGAATTTTTAATAAGAAGGGCCTTCAACATTGAGCCGGGGCTCAAGCACAATCCTTAATAGTATCCTCTTCATGGGATATATGAGAAAACAGAAATAAAGGCAGTAGTAGTATACCGCTGATCAATCAATAGCCGATTTAACTGGAACAAATCCAGATCACAAACCAAAACTGAGGGAAACACATCAACTATAAAAGGAAACAAAACAGAACAACATAAACACTGGACTGTTACGAAAACAAACGCCAACATGTATAAGAAATGAACAATGTGATAACAACTGCCATATTCCTGACTTTTCAAGAAAAGTGGGGGATTGAATGTAAAAGAAAAGAAGATATGCTATGATTACCACTGCGACAACTATCCACAAGTGACAAAAGGACACAGAAATTATCAGCTATAGGTCATGGAACGTCCTTCAACTATGAGCGGAGTCCATACTGCATAATCAGCTATACAAGGCCCTGAAAGTCAAACGAGAGAACCTGGTTTTGTACTCGTATCATGCCAACAACTAAGTTTTATAATAAATGTGATTATTGCTGATGTAGAAACCCTTTGAGTTCATACGTTTTAATACCTAATTATGCCATCTTTAATGACATGGGAACAGTATCGTAAATATAAGCCTTCTGGATATGTTTGTTTGTATAGAATATTATCATAAAACATTGGATGTGAAATACCTGAACGTTTTTATTCAAAGTGTTCATTCATTTGATCTCTTGAGATTGTAGTCAAAATCATTGTGACCCAAACAATGAGTATGACTGCAATAGTTGCAATTGATGTAGTTGGTATCGACTATGACATAAAGGTTAGCAAAATGAGTTTAAAGATTGAAAGAATGAGTATCATTTCGTGTTGGGAAAAATTCTTTCACGTATCCATTTAAAAAGTGTGAATGCTATTATTTTTGTTCTTATCATTTTATAATTAAAACCATATATGATAAACATAGTAATGTAACCCAATATCAAAACTTGTACACATTTTTGAAATTTAGTATTAACTGTCTACTTGAAGTTCTAAGTAAATAGTTTGATTTTTGTTTAAGTGGTCAAGTAATACTTCTAACTTTTTAATTAACAATTCTGTTATTTTGCATTGTGTTGGATAAAATTTTTAAATCCTGTTTAAATGGATGTATTGTAATAGTAGTTAAATTTACGAACTTGTCGTTGTTATTCAAAATACAGAATCTATTAAAATATATACTTACAATTCCTTAAAATCAATGTTTTTCATTTGCAACACAGATTATACCTAACCCAAACCTTAAGCTAGCTATAATTGTATATTTTCTTGAAATAATAGGCAGTTTGAAAGACTATCCGATAGTGAAGCTTTTAAATCTATTTACTAACTCTTAGACTAGTCAATACATTATATCATCAAATAACATAACCTTAATGACAATAACTATTGTCATTTTAATACTGATACATTGTACAATTGTTATCTCCCTTTATGGAATTTTAATATGAGTTAATAGAGTGCTAATTTGACATAAATGATACAAACAGCACAAGCCCAGTACAGGAAAAAAAACCAAAGTATTTAAAATTCATCATTGTTTAATAAATCAAACATAAGATTTTTCAGAAGTAATTTCATACTGTTATTCACATTGCAGGGACAAAATCAAAACCATCAACACAGCTATTGTAAACTATAAATAAATCTAAATGCATTATACTATGGATGTATAACCACGGGAATAGATAACAACAACATTATTTGTCTAAACCTTCGAATGCTTTAACTTAGCTACAGCAAATATATTTGTAGGCAATTGTTTTACATGACAACGTACGTTACTTGTTTTCATAACAAATCTATCGATCTAACAATGAAACCTTTGGTAAATTGGATCCTAAATGAACTTGAATTTCGTTGAATCATATCAAATGAACATAACAGTTAAAGTATGTTCACTTTTTTGTGTCAATACGAAATAGGTGTAATAAATATTTTAAATATATAAAAAAAATCTGTTACTGGTGAAACTAGTTTTGTAGTCAACTTTATGATTCTGCGGATGACATTCAAGGTAGATCCAGGTGTATCATTCAACCAAGTAGAACGGAAGTGTAGTGCAAATACTGATCTACAGGAGACGTTAAGACGTTAGAGTACAGTAAATAAAAAGTAGATAAGTGTTCGATTTGTTTGAATTCAAATAAGAAATCGCTCTGAGGTTTCTCGGTCTTTTTCGGTCGCCTCATTGTCAGATCAATAAATTTGGTATAAAACAAGTAATTTCAGTGGTCGTATGGACAATTTGTTTACACATATATGTGTTGTAACTAAGTTAAAGCATTAATAATATGCTATATATACTTATTAGAGGTATGATAACATGGTTGAAGCTCCAAAGTTTTCCTTGGTAACATTTGTGTACGTTTCGACAATACAGTTTATCGACAGGTTGTCGGTATTGATTCCTATGGGCACCACTTTCGTCCATTTGATAGCAGACTTGTTATTGTTCTGTTATGAAGTGTGAAGTTAAAATATGAAGAACAGTCTAAATAGCATTTAGTTTATACATTCATCACTTATTGATATTTTTTCGTTGAATTATTAAGAATATTTTGAATTATCTGCTGAATTTACACAAAGAAAAAATAACGGGATAAACTGTGATTTCCTATATTTGCGATATTTCATTAAACGGGGACTATACACAAAAATATAGGACAAAGGGGACATTTTTTCATTCCTTTGTATTAATTTTTCTTTTTTGAACGGAGATGTTCCTTTGGAACCATTTTACAGTGTTTATATAACACTACTCGTTCGGTATGTCTGTGTCTGTAGCCGCTTTTTGTTTGTGTGTTTGTTTTTTTGGGAGGGATTCAGTTACCGTTATCTATACATTACTGCTAAATTATAAAGTCAGGGATTTTGGTACAAATTACTTAAAACATTCACTGACAGTTATAAAGATTTGGTTAAGAACTTTGGTTGAAACTGTGAAAACCAATTTCAAACAAGATTAGACATCCTAATGTTAACGTAAATATTTTGTTTACCGGTCCCGGATATTCAAATACGAACGAATAAACGTATCGTTCTTTCAAATAAATCCATGGTAAGAGGTTGCCATTTCAACACTGTAACTGGATCATTGAATATTGTAAATTATTGGTATAAATATTGACTTTTTTCCCTCATTAAATTAATATCAAACTTTATATTATTGTTTTATATACATATGTACAGTCACGGTTCTACAATTTGTCGATACATCCGTCTTACCTGTTATTTTGGGGTGTTTTATAGCTTACTATAGGTATGGGTTCATTCAAATCAAACAGTGGTAATTACGCCATTTGTCTTTTTATATCTCTATCCACATTATGTTCTTGTACTTATGATATTGTTAATTGTGTACTTATGATATTGTTAATTGTGTGTTGAATGATTGGAATGAAAGACAGTCCAGATTGGGGGGAAAGATAAACAGAGAGTGTTGAATGCTGTGCACAGATTACAAAAAGGGGGAACAATAAAATGTATAAATGGGAGGATGACAAGAATATAAAAAATGTATCTCTATATTTTTATTTTGTCGCAGATCTTATTTTATCACAATGACATAAGTGAACATTATATGAAAGGAATCAACAATTAAGTTTAAGATCTATGCTTCCAAATACTTGAACATTTGACACACATTTAAACCTCTACAGTTTATACTGTAATGGAATATCAAATTTACAGCTTTTTTTCTTTTCTTTTGTGCTTAATATATGCAAGCAGTTAAATGTAAAGGCCATATTTTTTTTGAATGATAAAAAGGAACATTTTAATAGTATGTTTTCTATGAAATAGGTTTCAGGGTTAAATAATTTACATGTGAATGTCTAAACAGATATAGTTTGGATATTCAGTATCAAAACAAGATGGTGATTTATGATATGCGTGTGTGTAGTGTGAGTGATTCGAAAAAATTGAGTACTTTAGTACTATATAGTACTAGAATTTGTACTATTTCAACTTGCCTGGTACATGAAATTAATTGTTTAGTTCGAATGTACATATTCACTGGAGTATAGAGAATGCATGGTTCAGCTTGGCTAATATGAGGAAAAGTTTTTAATTGTAATTTTTTTTTTAATTTTATGCAAATTGAAGACATGTTTTAGAATTGCTGTACATTATTATTTTTTTTTAAAGTCAATTTATTTATATAACTGTAATGTATAGTATAAAATACAAATAAAGCCTAACAAAATTTACATGGCTAATTTCTTATTTCTGTATTTTCAGAAATTATTGCAAGCATGCGTTATTGTGATTTTTTTTTTTTAAATTGAACTAAAATGCAAGATTAATTATTAAGATTTCTGCAAAAAATATTGTACCAGATATCAGAAATGGGAGTTCTTATTTATGCAACCTTCATTCATTCACAATAATTTCTGAATTTACAGTATTCATTCTGCTAACAATGTATGAGTTAGTAAAGAACATAAGATATTCTAAATAAAATGACTACATTTTTAGAAATGGTGATTTTGGTTGTAAGTGAATGGAAGTGACATTAACTACAGTGTACCATGTTGGATGGAAGTTTCATTTTTAAGTGTATGCATGTTTATGGTTTGGTGTAAAATGTGTGTATCAATGTGCTTTATATGTACAATCTTGTGTAATTTAGATATAAATTCACTTTGGTATGAAACCATACCGATAAAACAAATCTAACCTTATGTTGTCCTTGTTGTATATTACAAAAGTAAGGTCTGTAATTATCTTGAAAAAAACCCATCTCATTTGACAGTAGTAAAAATAAGATAATATTGTCCAGTTTTAGACATGACTGTATTGGTACAAAATGATGTGGCATTATTTCTTTGTTTAGGCTAGTGTTCATACTATTGGTAACTGAAATGTTTGATATCAGGTCTATATACATGTATACACAAAGTTGGATGTTTGTTGTAAGATTAAACTGAAATGTGTGATATAAGGTCTATATACATGTATAGACAAAGTTGGATGTTTGTTGCAAGGTTAAACTGGTTTTGCCCAACCACTTTTACCAAGTCAGGATATCTAGACATGTGTTGTAAGTCTATCTTTGTAATTCTTTTTGAGGAGAAGTTTGGTGGTTGGTTTGGCCTGTTATACTGGTCAATATTTTTGATGTTATCTATTATGTAATATTCACAGGAAAGTAGTTATCAAAGGTACCAAGTGTATAATTTGTTACGCCAACATGCATTTTGTCTACATAAGACTCATCAGTGACGCTCAGATCAAAATAGTTAAAAACCAAACAAGTATAAAGTTGAGCATTGAGGACGCAAAACTCTAAAAAGTTGTATCAAATAGGGCTACGGTAATCTATTCCTGGGATAGATTAAAAAAAAATTATAGTTGTGCTAAATAGTTTTGGTGGCTGTTGATTCTATTTAGATTGTTGTTGCAATTTACCTGAACCAGGCAGATTTTTTTCTGCTATTAGATTTTATTAATACAAATCTTAATTGTTCTGATGAAGTAGCTTGTGTGAGAGGACATTAAGTTTTAAGTAGCTTTGTCCTATTTATACCTTAGATTTTATCAGCTTGGTAGAAAGATATGTTTTACTTTATATACTAGTATTCAAGCCAGAAAACCACTGATCATTATTCAAACTGTAGACAAATAAAGTTTTTTTTATCATTTCAGAATATAATTTTTTTTTTTTTTTTGATATTTTTTTATATCTTTGTGAAAACTTAAGCTAGTATAACTAACATCTTATTTAAAAACAAAATTTAATTCCGTAATTTTTACATGTAAGCTGTATACCAATTAGAAATCCGTTTAAATGGTTCAAATAGTCATTTGAGATAAATATCAAAAATTTAATCATCTACATGTGAAACCATGTGCTCTTATCAAGTGGATAAACATGCATCGCCTTAAAGCCAAGCCAATCATATATTGTGATAGATACATGCATTATCTTTGTGGTCAAAAAGGATGATAATGGACATGGTAGTTTGTCAAGAATTAGGTGTCTCAAGTTCAATTAAAGATACAAGGCATTGTACCGATGCGCCAATTATGGGGAGAAGATGCCATATAAGCAGCCAAAAAAATGTAAGTTAAAGAAAAGATAACTCTGTACCATCACCAAAAGAGAAAAGTCTTGCGATCACCTAACAGCTCTCAAAACACTGCAGCAAAATGAAGATTGAGTATTACAAACCACCAAAAGATTTCCATGATGTCAAAGGGGGGTTATGAACTAATGCAGACTGGTAAATATCTCCTATCAATCCTTAAAGAGGCACTAGCTAAGAGATTAATTAAAATTAGAATTTGTTTTTGTTCAATCGTTAATGAAAGTGACATAGTGAAATAATATTCACTTTTAGCAGCCAGTATGGTTCAATTTTGTAAAAATAAGATCAGAAACATTGATGATGGAAACATTGATGATGAATTTGCAAGTGAATAATTCGTATTCATCTAAACTTCAATTTAACCCCTTAGCTAGAGATAAATAACGCATGCATAGTGCGTGTACAGTTATTTAAAGGAAAAGAATCTCAACATTGAAAGTGAAATAAAGGTGAGTCATATGATTGAAATATTAGATCCACAAAATATCATTTGTATACAGGTTATAAACGATGATTTACATATATTTTAAATCTATAAAATGAAATTTAACAGACCTAGAAAAATCCAATTGCACGATTTCGATATCTATTTATATCTATATTTATGTTTGTATCGCTTGTGTGGTCATCAGAGGTCGTCAAAGGTCAACTAATTAGTTAATTAGATGGCTTCTAGACTAAAATACACACGAAACGAAGCTAAATATAACTGAGCCCATGTTCTGTAAATTGTTTATTTTATACTTTTATAATTTGGATAAATGTTTCAACATTGTTATAAATCAAATATAAGAATTTGAGTAAAATCGGTGAACACGAATTTGATAGCTAGTGACCCTTTAAGACATTGCTGTGTTAATAATTCATTGATACATTTGTGAATGCGTGTACCAAGTTATGAATATGACGTGTTTTCTTTTCGTTTGATGTGTTTCAGGTTTGGAGTTTTGATAAAAGACTTTCTGTTTGACTTTTCCTTGATGTTCGGTATATTTATTATTTAACTTTTTACAGATAAACTCTATCCCTAACACATGATTGTGAAAAGTTTGAAAATGAAAACAAAATTTGGGAATGTATCTATATATATGAAAACAAGGAGATTTAGTACGACTGCCAATAAGACAATTAAGCACCAAAATTTTAAAGTCATAAGAAACCTCAAATTAAAAAAAATCATGCATATGTTTTTTATAACTAAATGGATAGTTTTCATTATACAACTTATGTACATATACTTGTTTCCGAAGAAAATTCTTTAATTTGTCCACATTTAGAAGAAGTTTACTTATTTTTAATTGCTTGCTTCCAGGAAGCAATTCGCCGACATATTTTCCGTATGCATAGTGACCTGAGCGTAACCCTCCTCGTAAAAATCCGGTGATCGCAATACGCATGGATCTGTCATTAAAATAAACAATTATCTGATTGTACATGTTAAACACGTGCTCAATACCTATGATTTTTGTTATGTGTTTACTATAACTATGTGAGTTCGTGGTCTAGTGGTTAAGACCGATGGCTACAGTGCTGAAGGTCCCGAGTTCGATTCTCACTGGGGTGCTAAAAATATCAGTACATCAGAAGGGTAATTTTCACCCTCTCACATACATCTCTGGTACCCAGACCGGAGTTTAAACTAGAATGGGTACTTTGGGGGCCTCGGTTGGTCATAGTTGTCCCTTACCTTGACCTGGAGATCAATCTTCTTATATCTCTCTGGTTTGTCTGTTTCCACCGAGTGGCCCGGTGGTTCTCTCCGAGTACTTCGGCTTCCTCCACCATAATAACAGACTTCCCGGTGTCCTACACGCTCCCTTGGGCGGTGTTGGGTGGGGATTGTTCTGGTGGTGGGAAAATTTTGTAAAGGACACATCTCCATTAATCCTTAGGGAGTGTACATGGATCCGCTGTACCCTTGCAGTCAGTCAGGGGGTGCGTCTATATTGGCGGAATCTCGAAGTACATACATATAAGGTGACAATCGGTAAACTTCGGCTTTGATCACGGCATTTAATGAGCAGCCATATTTGTTAAATCATAACAGACAGAGAGAAAAAAATTGACGATTTTACTATATATTTGCGTAAAAAATGACAAAATCGTGCACAGAGTTCTAAGTTTATGATATATACATGAATTGGTTCAAGAATTGGATAAACATTATTTCTCACCACTCACTACTTTCATATGACTTTAAATGAAGTGGAAGTTGGCGGCCACTAAAGTCAACCATACGGCTTCAATAACAAAAAACGCTGTGAAGTCATCTATAAAAGCCCCGACATGAAAATTGTGACATAATTCAATAAAAAAAAAAACCTAACAGCATATAACGAAACAACAACTGAACTACATGCTCATGAATTACATAAAAAATGTGGGATCTTAAAAAGATGTTTGTGAGACTTACCATCCCCTCAGCTCGGTTAGTGGTGTTGCAGCACAACATAAGAACATACCAAACATCCCAAGCAATTGGCTTTACTCAGAAGATCGATAAACTGGAAAACTCAACACAAAGCACCGATGTAAGAGTCCTCGCTGTTTTCGAAAGCTAACTGTTATTCAATTAGAACTGATAAATTATTTGTCCTTTATACACTAAAGTAGCAATCAGTATGCATTCAACGGATTTTAGGGTAAAAACGCCAGAAACATATTGAGAAATGTACAGTACGTCACAGCCGGTTACATATAAAAAAAAAGGATCAAAACAAATATTGCCTTGTATTGACAGTTGTAGAAAATTAATCCTACATTTCATTGCAATAAAAATATTCTGAGTCATAAAAATATACCTTGGGTATTTCAAATCACCATTTTTTATTTTTTGGTGCTTCTATAGATAATTTTGGAAACAGGAGTACGTGGTTACTCAGTAAAGCTTACACACAGGAGGAAATGGGGCTGCACATTTGATTGGTAATCTTGTCTGTAGTACTGGACAGGGCAATTCTCTACTCGTGCCTGGTTTTTCTGTGTTTGAAACAATGGTAGAAAGACGGAAACAATCGGCGGTATTGCACCTTTTTAGGAATTTCGGTGACCACATAATGTATCTTCATACCTATTCCTTTTGCAATTTGGAGAGTCCATAATAGATAGATAATAATAATAATAATTAATGAACGCAAAGATATTAAGGACAATTTGATATACAGATAGATAAATCTGGCTGAAATCGTCAACTGGTCGCTTATATAAGTTATTGTCCTTTTGCCTATAACTGCATTTTTTGCCGAATCCATAATTTTGTACTTTTCCGAAACTATGATAATAGAGAAACATTCTCTTTTTGAACGAGCTTATCTTTTGTTCGTACATTAACATTGCAAAATCAGGTTGCAAAATCAGATCGGGAGAGATTGTACCTTATCTATATCACTATCAGTATAAACAATGTTAACATGACAACAGTCAGTAATGAATAGGAAATCCTAATAAATATTTTGTCCAGTATTTTAGAAATCTGTTTCCCTGGAAAGTACTCATTATTTGACATGTGTCGTCTACCAGCATATATTAGAACTAATTTATAGCAATTAGATATTTTCACTTTCTCTTCATAGTAAAATGCAGCTGATATAATGAGAAGTATAATTATGATACCGCTGACAAATATGATAGCGATCATTGCCACTAACAAGTAACATATTGGATTTGATGTCGCTGGTATCGTCGATGACATTATGGTCAGGAAAATTGCATATGATAACAAAATTGAAATCGCTAGCGACATACGTTCACCTGATTCTGTTGGTAGTAAAAAGACAAGAGGATTTAGAATACAGAACAACATCATAGGCAATATAATCATTATAACATAGTAAAAAGAATTTCGTTTGATGGTTATCGTAACACGGTAGCGGCCTCCATCATTAGCGTATGTTTCAGTGTTTATCAACTTCCAATCAGGATTGTCTATATAATATTCAGTTCCAGCAGAATTAAACTGATTAGACAAACTCAAAACGTTTTGTTCTATTCCCCATGTTGTAAAATACAAAACGCAATTTTGAATATCAAACGGGAATTTCGAGACGTCAGTTTCACATTTTGTATTCATTACACCGCCAGGCGAATATACAACGGTTCCATCGTGAAGTATTAAAATAACATACTCAATGTCCTCTCCAACAGATTTTATTTCACCTGGTGTATATAGCAGATATATAAGCGGTCTCCATATTTGATCGGACGAAATGGATAGTTTATCTTTGCCTCCATACAAATCAGGATCCCATGACAACGACGGATCTTTCCATATTATTTGTAGTGCCGCTGTTACAATTATTCTTCTTTCAACTTCGTTAAATGAATCAATTGAAAATAAAAGAAAAGTAATATCAAGATTCAAAGAATCAGTTTCATTTTTTATGGGAAAGATGTCCTTCACATATCCTTCTAATAGATGTGAACGCAATTTTTTAGCATCAGTTATTTGCCAAGCTTTATAATGAAAACCACACACGATAAACATAAAGTATATAAATTTGAAAACGTCTCTACACATTTTCGAAATAATTTCAACTGATAACTGGAAGTTCCGAATGCTTTCATTTCAAGAAGTTTAGTTTAGGATCCCTCTATGTATAATCACCTTGATATATGATGTAATATGAACATTTATCTAGACAGGAGAACCAGTCTAGTTTAAGGTTAATTCATTCACATCATTTGATTGGATTTTCTAAAGTTTTAATTGTTACATTTGTTAAATGCATTCACTGAATCATATAAATCTATAACTTCCTGTTGTAATAATTTTTATTCTATCACACGTGACATTTGAAGAACTGTCGTTACAATTAAACAGAAAAACTATCTAGAGAAAACAAATTAACGATTGAAGAGGAAATCAATGTTTTTTTTTTATTTGCATAATCTCTAAAAAAAAAAAACACATTAAGCAGGCATTTATAATATATATTTGTGCCGGTCGATTCTCCTCTACAAACACTCCTGTACCAAGTCAGAAAAATGGCTATTGTTATATAATAGTTCGTTACTGAGGGTGTTGCATTTAAGGGGGTTCGCGGGTCTAAATCATTTATATAGGATTTCTCTATATTTTTCTATAAATGAACTTTATCTTATAGTTAATAGAAAATTAAAATAAAAAAGTGGGGTCACCGTTCATTTGCGCTCACAATCTGCCTTCGAAAGAAGCATACATTTTTGTAAAGGTGGTTGAAGTAATAGGAGAAATATAGGTAATATCGAAATAAAAAAAGAAATTTATTACAGAAATCGCTCAAATTTTACAATAATTTAGTTTAAGTACAGCTTATATGGAAATTATATTAAAAAATATATGTCACCGATGAGTTAAAAAAGATATTTCAATTTTAAAGCCAAAAAAGGGCATTTTTCCACCAAAGGGAGATAATTTGGAACTTTTTCAATGATGTACACATTTTAAATGTTATCTGGGGCCAACACGAATTGGTTGTTTTGAATGATTTTTGTACCATATGATAAAGTAACAACTACAAAAGGTAATAAATAAAATTTGTAGTGAAAAACAAATGTTTAATTTTTTCTGAAATTTTCATACCCTCGAGCCTCCTTAAGTGTTTCTATTGTGTCGTTGTTCTCCTCTTATATTTGATGTGTTTCCCTCAGTTTTAGTTTGTAACCCGGATTTGTTTTTTCTCAATCGATTTATGAATTTCGAACATCGGTATACTACTGTTGCCTTTTATTTAAATAAAACAGAAACGTAAAGATGTTATAGAGATTGGCGAGTTCTCTTTTTTGTGCTATGGCGGGAACAATAGTTTGAACAAGTCAAATTAAGTAGCAAACAAACGACTGACACGGAAACAAATTTGTTAACAAAATAATTGATAGATTGTTGATTAGTAAATTACGCCACTTTCAGTCCTTTTTGGGCAATTTCGTGGCGGTAAGTTTTTATTAGTCCAGGAAGTCAAATCAAAGTACTGAAGTACTGAACATCAGAGGACCTCAAGTTGTGTTGAATTATTGATAAATGACATGTGTCTATATTATACCTGCCGGACAGATATGTTCACCTTACAATATAGTACAAATAATATAATTTGCTATGCTATATCTGAGATACTGACTTGAACTAGGATACTTAACTTTGTGAATTATCAATGATTATGTGGTCAAATGAGAACTGTTAGATTTGCATTATGACCATATAGTTGCACAAATACAAAAATAGTTAGCATATAACTTACAATAGAGAATTAACATAGCAAACAATTCTTCGAGTAGCTATATAGTCACTCACCAATGCTCACTGAACTATGATATTAAGGAGGTTCAAGACAATCATATTAAAACAGACAAATTGTAATATTGGAGCTAAAGATACCAGATGAACAGCAAACTCATAAACCGAAAATAAACTTACAATTCCATGACTAAAACTAAAAAAGACATGCAGACAAATAAAAGTACACTAAAAACAACAGGTGCTCTGGATGGGTAAGCAGATCCTGCTCTACAAATGACATTTATTAACAATGTTTGTCCATGTAGTATCCATGGCCAGGTCTTCTACTTTCTGGAACATTTAGCTTTTGGATCAATCACTAATGGGGTGGATGTTAACACAGCAATATTACTATCCCTTATTCTAGATTTTTGTTGCAGTCAACAAAAACTTTTTTAATGTTCATAAATAGCTTCACTGAGTTATCTTGGTTTTATTGCAACACAGTCAATCATTTATCCATTATATTTAAAAAAAAAAAAATAAGAATCTGCAGCTATACATGCACATTGTAGGTTCTGTTTTCTAAATATTAAATGATTCATTGTAAATATTACAATATATAATATGTACATGTGGATAGCCTTTCGCTAATGATGGTATTTTTGTTAATTGAATTTCACAACATCTGGATAGTTTTTCAACTGTTAGTCTTTTTTTACTTTGTTCTGGATTTAATACTTTGAATACCACTGGTTTAAGCAATGAGAAAATTTTGCACCACACATATAGAACACAACTACCATATGAATGTGTTGGTCCTTAGTAAGAAGCATGTAAAACAGGGCTTGTAATTTTTTGGTGTATATCTTGATTTTCCGTTTGTACATTGATGTGGCCATTACACACCATTAGTTTTCTTGTATTTATTGTTTAACATTTGTCATTTCATGGCTATTTCTTACTGATGTATGTATAGTTTTTTGATTGTAAAAGTGTTGTATGGTAAGCTTTATTTCTTTTTTGTCATTTTGTATAGGGCTGGTGTCTGATTACCAGATTACCAATCATACTACCCTTTTCATTTCCTTTTTTATGAATTATGACAACAGTTTGGTGTTAATTTTCATTTATGTATGTACAGTAACTACTGTACATGTAACAATATAAAACAGTATATATACATGTATAATCTCATTCCATCATTAATATTGGTCATTGTTGGTATAAATTTATCTTTAAGTTTAACAATGTACTGTGAAAGAGCTATCTTCTAACAGATACTTAGTATATAGTATGGTTATTAGTGTGAAACCACTGATTCAAAGGACAAGTTTCACTTCTTGTCCAAAATGGCCTAAAATATAAAGTTAAACATAAAGCTCCAAAAAGTTCACAGTTTGGTTTCTCAAATGGGTATATTTCTAAAGTCATAACGGTCAATAAATCAGTTCTTTTCATAAAAGTACATTTTATGTTCCAAATTTTGTCAAAATATGATGATTTTGGGCAATTTTCAGACCCAAAAGCTTTAAGCAATTAAGAATTAAGATTTAGCCACCACCTACCATCCAAAATGTTTTGTGACCAAAAGAATCCAAATCTGATATATATAATTCATCAATATAAAAACTTTTTGGATCTTGGATGGCAGCCAAGTTTAATTATTCCAACAACAATTAAAGTTTTACCATAGTTATCTGTGGTATAATTTTCACAATTATTCAATAGTTTTGTTGTGTATGATTTACAAATATAAAAATAAAGATGGCAAGACCTGAAGAAGGCCGCCTGATTTTTTTAAGTGACATATGAACAACAGAGTCAGTGTGGGGCCACTAAGCTAAACTGCCCGCTTTGCACCAGCCAATATAAATGAATGCCTAGGGTGGGAATCGAACCCACATACACCAACTCTGTTGTCCCTATATTTTTAAATGAACAAAAAATTGTCAAAAACAAATTTAAAAAAATGTATAAATTGGTTAAAATTTAATTATCAATTTATACATGAATATATCTATAGGTTGATTTTCTGTGATTCAGATGTCTACTCAGATTGTAATCTCATAGGCTCCAATGTACAGCTACATGAATAGACAGCGTAAGAGTGTTTAAAATTGCTAAGGCAGACTTTTGGGGGGAGGAAAGAACTGAAGGCTTGCCCTTTTCGAGGAGCTCCATGTATGGTAAATGCGTAGTCCTTTTTTTATATAGTTTTACCCAATATGTTGACTTGCTAGACCCCTCCCCCTTTAAAACTCCTGGATTCTCATCCAATTTGATAGAAATCTAAACTGTTTTAAAACAAAGTTGTTTAAGTAATAACAATTATGTTTGGGAATTAAAATAGAAAGGTTCCTTCAAATGTTGCTGAACATTTTGTTTGAATAATCTAGAATATACATGTACATCTGGTTTTAATCGTGGACATTTTAAATCCATGTTAACTTATGCGTGACTTGGGCTTCTGGTACAAATTAAAACATGGAATTATTCATGCAAACTCACAGAAAGATTCTTGAGATTTAAATTTTCACAGAATAATAAATAAACAAAAACATTAAACAATTTAAACATTTAACATACTAAAATTTATGATAAAAGAGATGATTTTTCATTTCCTATCGTTAACTATCCATTTTTAGATGGTGACGTTCCCTTGTCACCATCTTACGGTGTTTATATACACTGTATCTCAACTTGTACGATTCTCTCATGTATGTAACAATGTTTTAGATTTTAACGAGAGAAATTTATGTATTACTGAAAAATTATTACACCAGGGTTTTCCATATCACAAACTAGTCACAACACTTAGTAAATCTTATCAGCGGTATAAGGACATTATTCGTAAATATAGCTCAACATGCAGACTTCTTATACGTTCAGGTATTTCACATCCATTTTTTTATGGAAATATTCTTTATAAAGCACAAAGGTGTCAGTATTCACCTCAGAAACTAACAAAACCTTTGAATAGACTTATTAAGAGGGATTTAGTAACGATACTGTTGTCAGGTCATTAAAGATTGCATATTTTGGCGTTAATATTAATTCACTTATAGGGTCTTTGCATCGGAACTAAACACATTCATTTAAAAAACAGTTGTTGGCATGACACTGGTTATGTTCTTCTCATATATGTTATGATGGTATGATACTAAACCCCTAATGGGAAGGATTGTGCTTGATATTCATATGATGAAATCATAATCTTTCAGTCAGTTTTATTGAAGTCTGGAGCTGGCATGTCAGTTAACTGCTAGTAGTCTGTTGTTATTTATGTATTATTGTCATTTTGTTTATTTTCTAGACTATGGTTACATGTACATCTTCTGACATCAGACTCAGACCTCTCTTGAACTGAATTTTAATGTGCGTATTGTTATGAGTTTACTTTTCTACATTGGCTAGAGGTATAGGGGGAGTGTTGAGATCTCACAAACATGTTTAACCCTGCCGCATTTTTGCGCCTGTCCCAAGTCAGGAGCCTCTGGCCTTTGTTAGTCTTGTATTATTTTAATTTTGGTTTCTTGTGTACAATTTGAAAATTAGTATGGCGTTCATTATCACTGAACTAGTATATATTTGTTTAGGGGCCAGCTGAAGGACGCCTCCGGATGCGGGAATTTCTCGCTACATTGAAGACCTGTTGGTGACCTTCTGCTGTTGTTTTTTTTTTCTTTGGTCAGGTTGTTGTCTCTGTGACACATTCCCCATTTTCATTCTCAATTTTAACATTTTGATAAAATAAATAATACACTAACCCTTTGCAATGTTGCAGTTCAACTTTTAATCTAGGGTTCTGGAAAACATTTAAAATATCTCTTGCAGTCATATGCAGGGTATAAGGCTCATAGGTTTGACTCAATAAAGATTTGCTAAGTTTACTGACATGTAGAATCCCAATATCGCTCTTATTAGTATAAATAGCCACATGTGTGCTCAAATAACCATTTAGATTAGTCTCAAAATTGATATATCTAACTCAATTGAGTAGATCTAGCTAAAATTTTACTCATAAATGTAAGTGATCATATTTGCTCAATTTAAGATCTCATCGGTGCTCGTAGTGAAATTTAACTGATTGTATTTGCTCAAGTACTCATGTATGCGTGAACAAATGTCTAATTCAAATACCTAAAATTTTACATGGATATGGTTACACAACTTAATAATTTTGGCAATAGATGTACATGTGACATGTTAGTCCAAATAATTGTGACGTCTTGAAAGGCTATTATATTTTTTTTCTTTGACGCCTTACTTCGACGTTGATGCCTTACTTCGAGTAAGGCGTCAAAGAAAAAAAATATAATAGCCTTTCAAGACGTCATAATTATTTGGACTAGTGACATGTATGGTCAAAATTATACAATACTACAAGGAAGACTTAAAAAACAGAACAGTTAATCTATATTTATATATACCTCTAAAACTGTAAGGATTCTCCAAATATATCTAGTGGCTAGTAAATTCTGACATTTCACTTTCACTTTCAGTGTAAAATAAGACTCTTGCTTTTACGAGCAAGAGTCATAATTGACACTCAAAAATAGTCCATCGATATCTTTATTGGAAGAATAAGAAGTCGAAGATTCTCTGAATATTACATAAAATACAATTATTTCAACCAATAATTATATATAAGAATTACTTACAAATTCATTAACAAAATCCGCTTTTTTTCTAGTCAAATAATTATTCAAATATACTAATGCAAGTAACCAGGTAACTAAGTCGGAGAAGGAGCGAAAATCCGAAACAGCACCTTAATTAAAAAACAGAAAATAGTTCCACGTGTGTGTCCAAGTGATCAATCTACTTGTTATTTACGAAGAAAAGAAATTTAACTTAAAAAATTGTTGAGATCTTTAAAAAAAAAATTGATTCCATTAAAGAATACAAAGAAAGTAACCTTATCTTTAAGGGCCTTGCAGGTTCTTGTTACTCCTACCAAATCTGCTGGTATTTTCAAAATGGCTGCGGGGGACGCGGCCTGACAAATTATATTAATATTGTGTCAAATTAAATATTCCTGATTTTGCTTCGTTAATATTATAGACAAATATGCTACAAACGGTTTAAAGATGTTACTCTAAATCAAATAATTGAAATATAATTATCTTTCTGTGTGTAATTGCGTGAATTGATTTTCTCTCGTTTATCTTCTCGCTCTTGCTCACTTAATGAATATGCATAGGTGGTATTCATCCGCGACAATAATATTTCGGTATATCATTGATATTGAAGATCGTTTGATTGATATACGAATATTTCTAACGACAAAACATTTTCATATTATTAATTTGCATTTAAAAAAATCTGAGTATCCATTGAAAACAAGAATATAAAAGAAGAGACAAGGAATTTTATTCTGCAATATAATGTCTGCGGGTTCATAATGTCGGTTATTATCCCAACACTAATTATATATGCATCTCTTTGATCTTTGAAGATCTTTGAAAAGTAGGCGATGGCAATACACCCGAGGCCCCTCAGGGGCCTCTGATGTAAAAACCGGGAGAGACGACATAAATTTTGCAGTAAAACTGACAATCCTAGTAAATCAGATTAGAGTTACGCACACTTGCCACATGGGGATTCCGAAAAAGTAAAATCCCCGAAATATTGAACTAAGAGGAATATTCAAAACGGAAAGTTCTTAATCAAATGGCAAAATCTAAAGCTCAAAAACATTAAACGAATGGATAACAACTGGCATATTCCTCACTTTGTACATGCATTTTCTGATGTATAAATGGTGGATTAAACCTGGTTTTATAGCGACCTAAGCCTCTCACTTGATTGACAGTCGCATAAAATTCCATTATCTCAACTACCTTAAACCTAAACAAATATATACACAAACATTTACCACGGCACAACAACACAATGACGGGATATATAAGTGCAGAGCCACGTCATACGTAACAAAAAAACAGACAAAGCATATTAGCAAAAATGAAAGATAAGAATACAAAAATTGTCATAGAACAATGAAGGGATGTATAAGTACAAAACAACGTCATTGTAATAAAGAAACACTACAAGGCATATAGACAAAGCACAGTAGCAAAATGGTGGACAAGAATACAAAAATTATATTAGAACTACTCAATGACAGGATGTTTAAGTACAGAGCCACGTCAAACGGATACTGCTGCAATGGATTGCTGTAAATTACAGACATTTAAAAAGGTATCTTAACTATATCCTCACACTCAATACAAACACAGTTTTTTCTTCACAAAATAATGTAACAACCTTCTAGAAGATGCGAGCGATAATGTGTAAGGGTTTATCACTGTTTTTTTAAGAGATATCTCAATTTCTCCAACGTTGCTCAAACTAATATCCAACGACATTGGAATAAAGAACAAGTAAAGTTCTCTTTATATCTTAATTGATATCTAAAAATGGACAATGAGGGTAACTTTCTATGTAGCAATATTCCAGCAACGCCTGCTTACGGAGAATATACTTCCCAGTTGACACGATATCCCAGGGCTTGAATTTCCTATCATAATTTCCTTAAGGATGTACTTAGGTGAGGTTAGGTGAAAATTTATAAATCAAGAAATTGAAATTGATACTTTAAGCCGGTAGAGCATTCGTTAAGGATAAAAATAAGCTAAAAATATTGATAGGTCATGGACATATTTTTTCGAGATATTTGAGATTTAAAATATGGTGGGAAAAGGCTGACTCTGACTTTTACCTTATGTTTGCATTGGTATTATTTGGGTCTCTAAACAAAACAAAGAAAATCCAGAATCTTCTAAAATTCTGTTAAATGACCTTTCATGAGCTATTAAGTCGTATATGAAAAAAATAAATGGGTGTTATGGAGCAAAATATTTTACCTTGTTTTGTAAGGAAAAACACTAAGGAGTCCGAACATTTGACACGAATTCCAAAACCTCACATCCTAAGTACATCCTTAATAAAGGATTGCTGTTCACAAGGAAGCTTACAAACCAAGAGTTCCAAGTAGTGAAGTTGAAATCCACCCTTAGTACATTTTTCTGTCCTCATCATGAATTGTGTGAACGTTGTGTTAAATTCGTTTCACAGATGACAATGATAAAATTGAGCATGGAAATGGAGAATGTGTCAAAGAGATAAAAAAAAAAACCCGACCATAGAGCAGAATATGTTCCAATTTTCGTAAATTGGACTTATCACTGGGTTTTCACAAACAGGAACAACAAGATAGGTTTCGCATCTGGAGCAGGATCTGCTTACCTTTTTGGGGCATCTGAGATAACCCCACTTTAAGTTGGGTTCTTTAACCTTTAGAATCTATGTTGTGTTGTTTGTATTATTGTTGTCTGATTGTCGTTTTCGGTGTTAGCCATGGCGTTGTCAGTTTATTTTCGATTTATCAGGTCGAATATCCGTTCGTTATCTTTCGTCTAATGATTTCATAAAAATTAAAATGAGAAAATTGAAATTAAGCCTATGAGAGTTTCTTAAAAAGGACAATTGCCTTTACAAGAGCATACTGAAAAAGGGGACGTCTAACTGGCTGTTAAATTTGTTTTATGACATTTTGGGTTTTAGAAAAAAGGATTCGCATATTTCAACGTATATGCCTATATGGGTTAACCAATATTTCTTTAATTTAGATTTGAGTTCAAACACTATCCGGTCAATGAAGTCCGTTTATTATGAACATGAACTTTCTCATTTATTGAAATATGTTTACATGTGCACTGCACCATTTAATGAAACAGCTGGTTTGTTTCTGCTGCCTAAAGGAAAGTCAATATTGGAAAGATGTCTTCTCGATAGTCATAGGTTCAAGTCCTGAGTCGTCCATTTTAGTCAATTTTGAGTACTAGATCAAAATATGTATCATACCTTCTAGCTTGCAATATCCCCGATGTCAATGTAAAATAAACATATCTGGTATAATTACTAACGAGACAACTCTTAACCTGACACCAAATAATGTTTAGATTAGCAAATATAGGTCAACGTTCTGCTTTCAACAATTATCAATACACATTCCGCATAGCAAGCGATAAAAAACACAAATTATGAAAAAATCAAACAAGAAAACGCCATGGTTAAAAAATAAAAAGACAAACAGACAAATAACAGTACGGAAGACACAACAAAGAAAACAAAAAACTAAGCAACACGAACCCCACCTAAAACTGGTGGCGATAGCAGGTGCTCCAGAAGGGTAAGCAGAGTCTGCTCCACATGTAACATTTATTCTTTTGCAATGTTTCAATTATGTTCAATGAAGAAGAAAAAATCAAGTATAATAAATGGCTCTCGGTGAATGTGTTTCACAGACAGAGAGTGTTTATTTATCTATATAACTATCAGTACACACATTGTTGACATTACAACAGCAATCATAGCAAATGATATTACAATAAACATTTTGTCCAATATTTTAGACATTTGTTTACCAGAAATGTCCTCTTTATATACAAAAGGTCGTCTATCAGCTACTTTTAAAACTAATTTATAACAATTAGATATTTTCACTTTCTCTTCATAGTAAAATGCAGCTGATATTATCAGAAGTATAATAATGATTCCACTGACAAATATGATAGCGATCATTGCAACTAACAAGTAACAAATTGGATTTGATGTCGCTGGTATCGTCGATGACATTATGGTCAGGAAAATTGCATATGATAACAAAATTGAAATCGCTAGAGACATACGTTCACCTGATTCTGTTGGTAGTAAAAAGACAAGAGGATTTAGAATACAGAACAACATCATAGGCAATATAATCATTATAACATAGTAAAAAGAATTTCGTTTGATAGTTATCGTAACCCAGTAGCCGCCTCCATCATTAGCGTATGTCTCAGTGTTTATCAACTTCCAATCAGGATTGTCTACATAATATTCAGTTCCAGCAGAATTAAAATGATTTAACAAAATCTAAATGTCAGGTGCTATTCCCCAATTTACAAAATTTAGACTACATGTTTGAACATCAAAGGGGAACCGAGAGACATCTGTATCACATTTTGTAATTATTACACCTCCAGGCGAGTAAGAAACGGTTCCATCGTGAAGTATTAAAATTACATACTCAATGTCCTCTCCAACAGATTTCATTTCACCTGGTGTATATAGCAGATACAATAGTGGCGTCCATATTTGATCGGACGAAATGTATAGTCTATCTTTGCCACCTTATAAATCAGGATCCCATGACAACGACGGATCTTTCCATATTATTTGTAATGCCGCTGTTACAATTATTCTTCCTTCAACCTCATTAAATGAATCAATTGAAAGTAAATGAAAAAAAATATTAAGATTCAAAGAATCAGTTTCATTTTGTATGGGAAAGATGTCCTTCACATATCCGTCTAAAAGATGTGAACGCAATTTTTTAGCATCAGTTATTTGCCAAGCTTTATAATGAAAACCACACAAGATAAACATAAAGCATAAAAATTTGAACGCGTCTTTACACATTTTCGAAATAATATCAATGATAACTGGAAGTTTCAAATATTTCTATTTAAAAAGTGTAAATGTTTATTAACTAGCACCATTTGAATGGACATTTCAAAATTCAATTGTTTCTTTCTGCGTCATATCATTTGGTTAAAAGTATGGTTTCCTGTTTAAATGGTTGTATTGTTTTACTCGTTGGTCAATTGTCGTTTCCATTCAAGGTGAAAAAATTTGCAGTTGATGAAGAAATTAATCCTTTCAATTTGTTTCAGGAGATATCTAAACATGAAACATTTAGTAGGCATTTACTTTTTTTTATAAATTGTTATTTGGATGAAGAGTTGTCTCATTGTCACTCACATCACATCTTCCTATATCTGTTTATAATATATATTTTTTTATTTTAAATTGTAAGAACAAAGTCATACATTGTCATTAAACTTTGCTTTAAAATCTTTTTATTAGCTTGCTCTTAGATATATCTACGGTCCACAATCGTAAAGACTTATTTTAGTTATTTTAATACTTGTAGGATACAATGAACACTAAACAGAACATTATTTATTCTACCGACTTTTTTTAATGAATTCCACCGACGACGACAAGTGGCTTGCAAAAAAATTTACTATGAATGAAGTGAGATGTAGTCTTAGCGTGAATGATGCACATCAATACGACATCTCAAATAAACATTTGTTTAGGGGCCAGCTGAAGGACGCCTCCGGGTGCGGGTTTGGTTTGGTTAATCATTTTCTGAACTAGAAAATTCCTGTACCAAATCAGGAATATGAAAGTTGTTTTCCATTCGTTTGATGATGTGTTTCAGCTTTTGATTTTGACTTTTAATATGAGACTTTCCAATTTAATTTTCCTTTGAGTGCGGTATTTTTGTTAGTTTACTGTTTATAGATATAGAAAGATGTGATATGAGTGCCAATGACAACAACTTTACATCCAAGTTAGAATTTGTAATAAGTAGGGCCTTCAACAATGAGCCGGGGCTCAAGCACAATCCCTAATAATATCCTATTTATGGGATATATGAGAAAAACAGAAATAAAGGCAATAGTAGTATACCGCTGATCAATCAATAGTTGATTTAATTGAAACAAATCCGGATCAGAAACCAAAACTGAGGGAAACACCTCAACTATAAAAGAAAACAAAACAGAACAACATAAACACTGGACTGTTACGAAAACAAACGCCAACATGTATAAAAAATGAACAATGTGATAACAACTGCCATATTCCTGACTTGGTACAGATCATTTAAAGAAAAATGGGGGATTGAATGTAAAAAACAAGAAGATATGCTATGATTGCCACTGCGACAACTATCCACAAGTGACAAAAGGACACAGAAATTATCAGCTATAGGTCATGGAACGTCCTTCAACTGTGAGCGGAGTCCAAACTGCATAATCAGCTAAACAAGGCCCTGAAAGTCAAACGAGAGATCCTGGTTTTGTGCTCGTATGACTGCAATAGTTGCAATTGGTGTAGTTGGTATCGACTATGGCATAAAGGTTAGCAAAATGAGTTTAAAGATTGAAAGAATGAGTATCATTTCGTGTGGGGAAAACTTCTTTCACGTATCCATTTAAAAAGTGTGAATGCTATTATTTTTGTGTTTATCATTTTTTAATTAAAACCATATATGATAAACATAGTAATGTAACCCAATGTTAAAACTTGTACACATTTTTTTAAATTTAGTATTAACCGACTTGAAGTTCTAAGTAAATAGTTTGATTTTTTTTTAAGTGGTCAAGTAATACTTCTAACTTTTTAATTGACAATTCTGTTATTTTGCATTGTATTGGATAGAAATTTTAAATCCTGTTTAAATGGATGTATTGTAATAGTAGTTAAATTTACGAACGTGTCGTTGTTATTCAAAATACAGAATTTATTAAAATATGTATTTGCAATTCCTTAAAATCAATGTTTTTCATTTGCAACACAGATTGTACCTAACCCAAACCTTAAGCCAGCTATAATTGTATATTTTCTTGAAATAATAGGCAGTTTGAAAGACTATTCGATAGTGAAGCTTTTAAATCTATTTACTTACTCTTAGACTAGTCAATACATTATATCATCAAATAACATAACCTTAATGACAATAACTATTGTCATTTTAATACCGATACATTGTACAATTGGTATCTCCCTTTATGGAATTTTAATATGAGTTAATAGAGTGTTGATTTGACATAAATGATACAAACAGCACAAGCACAGTAAGAAAAAAAACCAAAGTATGTCTGGGGTTAAAATTCATCATTGTTTAATAAATCAAACATAAGATTTTTCAGAAGTAACTTCATACTGTTGTTCACATTGCAGTGACAAAATCAAAATCATCAACACAGCTATTGTCAACTATAAATAAATCTAAATGCATAATACTATGGATGTATAACCACGGGAATAGATAACAGCAACATTATTTGTCTAAACCTTCGAATGCTTTAACTTAGCTACAACAAATATATTTGTAGGCAATTGTTTTACATGACCACTTACGTTACTTGTTTTTATAACAAATCTATCGATCTAACAAAAAAACCTTCGGTAAATTGGATGCTAAATGATCTTGAATTTCGAACTTGATATCCACTTTAACTTTTGGAGTCTAGCGTAACTGATGATCTTTTGAAAATGCTTATTGTATTAATTTAGTTAAGTTCCTTTTTGAAACAATGTTCGGGCGTAAGTTTTTATATCCGTTGAGTCCTATCTTATTAATTGTTCAAATGAACATAACAGTTAAAGTATGTTCACTTTTTTGTGTCAATGCAAAATAAGTGTAATAAATATTTTAAAATATCAAAAAATCTGTTACTGGTGAAAATAATTTTGTAGTCGACTTCGTGATTCTGCGATTGACATTCAACCAAGTAGAACAGTAGTGTATATAATTACCAATGGGCATGCTCATTCGTTTTATGTAATTCTTGCAATGCTCTTGCAAACATACAATGTATAGAATTGTCAAAGATTCCTGCAATCTAGCTGCGAACATCCCTTAAATTCTAGAGTTTCCTGCAATCTTACTGCAAACATAAAAGTTTCTGCAAACTTGCCGCAAGCTTGCAGCAAAAAGCTGCAATGTTTGCAGGAGGTTCGCAGCTAGCTGCAAACTTCTGCAAACATTATTCAAAGGGTTCCTGTAAGCTTTTTGTTTGCAGCAGACCTGCAGCAAGTATGCTGCAGACCTGCTGCAAACATTTCAGTTCTGTAAGGGTAGTGCAAATAATAATCTACAGTTAATGAAAAGTAGATAAGTGTCCGATTTATTTGAATTAAATTCGGTCTTTTTCTGTCGCCTCATTATCAGATCAATAAATTTGGTATAAAAACAAGTAAAGTTAGTGGTCCTATGGACAACTTGCTTACAAATATATGTGTTGTAACTATGTTAAGGCATTCTTCTCTAATGCAAAAGGTAAATATGCTAGATATACTTATTAGAGGTGTGATCACGTGATTGAAGCTCTTGTGGTTTTCATTGATAACATTTATGTACGTTTCGACAGGTTGTGGGTATTGATTCCTATGGGCACCAATTTCGTCCCTTTAATAGCAGACTTGTTATTGTACTGTTATGAAAGAGGGACGAAAGATACCAAAGGGACAGTCAAACTCATAAATCTAAAACAAACTGACAACGCCATAGCTAAAAATAAAATAGACAAACAGAAAAACAATAGTACACATGACACAACATAGAAAACTAAAGAATAAACAACACGAACCCCACCACAAAGTGTGAAGTTTAAATGTGAAGGACCGTCAGCATCAAGTTGATAAATTAATCATTATACCGATATTTTTTCGTTGAATCATTTAGAATATTTTGAAAAAACTGCTGAATTTACACAAAGAAAAAATAACGGGATAGACTGTGGTTTCCTAGATTACGATATTTCATTTCACGGGAAACTATACACAAAAATTTAGGACAAAGAGAAAGACTTTAGTGTTAATGTTATTTTTTTTCTTTTCTGAACGGAGATGTCTTTGATACCATTTTATAGTCATTAATATATCACTATTCTTTCGATGTCTGTAAAAACTAATTTCAAACAATATTGGACATTCTAATGTTAGTGTAGATGTTGTTTACCGATCCCGGATATTTAAATACAAACGAATAAACTTATCGATCTTTCAAATAAACTCATTGTAAAAGGTTACCATTTCAACATTGTAACTGTTTTATTGAATATTGTATTTATTGGTATAAATATTGATTTTTTTATCAGTAAATTAATATCAAA
Source organism: Mytilus edulis (assembly GCA_019925275.1). NCBI lineage: Eukaryota > Metazoa > Mollusca > Bivalvia > Mytilida > Mytilidae > Mytilus > Mytilus edulis. The sequence goes on along the minus strand of CM034353.1, from coordinate 103,945,098 downwards.
CTTTATATCATTGTTATATATACATATGTACAGTCACGGCTCTACAATCTGTCGATATCTCCGTATTACCTGTCATTTCGGGGTGTTTTCTAGCTTACGTATGGATTCAATCAAATCAAATAATGGTAATTACGCCATTCGTCTTTGTATATCTCTATCCACCTTACAGGCTGTTTGAAACTAAATTATTTTTCAAAACAATTTTCATTTCAAACTACATAACACCATTACAAACAGAATTCCATTTTAGTATGCTAATGATTGTAAGAAAATACACAAAATCACACCATTTCAAACTCGATACTAATTAAATAGTCTTCTTTGTGTCAATATAACAATTAAAATATATTTTATTTTTAGAAATTCGTCTGTATTTACATAAACGTCTCAAAAAAATACGCAACTTCTTGTATCGTTGATCACTTCCTGTGACACGCAGTTTATACTTTGTTTGTTGTGTCCTGTCGTAAATTAGCTAGAGATATCTGTTATTATTCTGCTGTTTACATGTTGTAATTAACTATTATATTACTAGTATGTATTTACTTATTTCTCTGTGTTGATTGTTTTTGCATTTGTTTTTTTTGTATTCTTGTCGAGTAGTTTTTACCTTTTAACGGTAGAATTAACATTGTCATATACTTATTTCCTTTTTGTTGTCAAAACACACAAACAAATTACCACCACAGTGGAACATTACAAGACTATACGAGAAATACAAATATACAGATTCCACCTCAAACATTTAACAAATTCATGCACCTAGGGTGTACCTCTACTAACTTGGGGTTTAAAAAAGGCTTGAAACATTCATAAACAAAGAATTGTGTTGGGAATCTATGCAAATATATTCTTCTAGAAGCCAGTCAATAATTTTAAACGGGATATCACATCCTCATTTTACGGAGATGTCGTTTAAAGTGTCCTGAAATTCAGCAACGATCCTGGTAAACTTGTCGATCCTTTCAATTAACTTATTCTAAAAGGTTATCATTCAACACTGTCATTAGATCTTTGAATATTGTTTTTATTGGTATTAATATTGATAGTGTTATCAGCAAATTAAAAGCAAACTAAGTATTATTGTTATATGCATATGCACCTTCATGGATCTATAATCTGTAGATTCCTGTATCTTGGCATTGCACAAGGTCATGTTTTTTCTGAAGGTTTATGACGTCGTTACACTAAATCCAGTGGATGTTGGATGTATATACTAATTGATAATTTAATCGCAGATGCATGATTTGTTGTATGAGATTGGCTTTGAACGAGCTGTCAGTAACTTCGAGTACTCTCAGATTTATACTTATTGTCTTTTTTATGTTGTAATGTAAAAGTTGCCGGACACGTCCACTCTGTGTAATTGTTATATATATTTCTATTTGTATCCATCTGATAAGTTAAGCCTTTTTCAACTGATTTTTATAGTTCATTCTTATGTTGTTTTGTTACACCACTGTCCCAGGTTAGGGGAGGGTTTGGATCCCGCTCATATGTTTAACCCTGCTATATTATGTATGTATGTGCCTGACCCATGTCAGAAGCCTGTAGTTCAATAATTGTCGTTTGCTGCTGTGTTACATATTTGTTTTTCGTTCATTTTTTTGTGCACCAATTAGGCCATTAGTTTTCTCGTTTGAATTGTTTAACATGATTATATTTGTGATTTCGGGGCCTTTTGTAGCTGGTTATGACATATGGGCTTTGCTCATTGTTGAATGCAGTTCGGTGACCTATAGTTTAACTATGAGAGTTTCTTAAAAAGGACAATTGCCTTTACAAGAGCATACTTAAAAGGTGGATGTCAAACTGGCTGTTAGATTTGTGTTATGACATTTTGGGTTTTAGAAAAAAGGATTCGCATATTTTATCGTATATGCCTATATGGGTTAACCAATATTTCTTTAATTTAGATTTGAGCTCAAACACAATCCGGTCAATGAAGTCCGTTTATTATGAACATGAGCTTTCTCATTTATTGAAATATGATAACATGTGCACCATTTAAGGAAACAGCTGGTTTGTTCCTGCTGCTAAAAGGAAAGTCAATATTGGAAAGATGTCTTCTTGATAGTCATAGGTTCAAGTCCTGAGTCGTTCATTTTAGTCAATTTTGAGTACTAGATCAAAATATGTATCAGACCTTCTAGTTAGCAATATCCCCGATGTCAATGTAAAATAAACATATCGTGCATGATTACAAATAAGACAACTCTTAACCAGAGACCAATTGATGTTTGGATAAACAAATATAGTTCAACGTTCTGCTTTCAGCAATTATCAATACACATTCCGCATAGCAAGCGATAAAAAAAACACAAATTATGAAAAACCCAAACGAGAAAATAAACGATCTAACTGATGCATGTAAGAAACAATGCCCAAGTCAGGATCATGCAATTCAGTGGTTGTCGTTTGTTGTGCCAAAAGTCAGGTCGTGAGTTTTTTTGGTTTTTTTTGGTGTTTGAATTATTTTACATATGTCTCTTTGATGCCATGTATAGCTGACTATGTGGTATGGGCTCTGCTCATTGTTGAAAGCTGTACGTTGACCTATATATTTTAATTTCTGTGTCATTTTTCTCTTGGTAGAGTTGTCTCATTGGCAATCAAACCACATTTTCTTTTTATACCATCATTGAAATAAATAACAACTAACTACTGAAATACAGGTACCTGACTTGGAGCAGGCAGATAAGGATGTGGCGGGATTACATATCTCAAAGCATAACAAAAAACAAACTATAAAAAGCTAGGTTTTGAAGGACTAACTAAATGCATCAGAGCAAAACAAAGTCAAAACAACCCCTATACAGACACCAAGTGCAGAGCTAAACATGATCATAGTAACTCAAAGCTAGTTAAAGCCAATGACAAATGATACAAAAAATCTCGAATTTTAAGACTGGAATATCGTTCAGTACACATCCAGCTAGACACAATTACCAGACAGAGAAAAACACAATATTGTGCAATGCTATAATATTGGTTTAACAAGAATGCAGAACTGTGTATGATCATATGTTTATAGCAATACTACCTAGTTGGTTTTATGTTTACTGTGATTATATGAGAGTTAAGAACTTAATGAAATGGGAGTTATTGAGTGAAAGAACATCATCACAATACATTTTCATTATAAAGAGTCCATCACGTTTATGATATTTTAGTAAATTTGTTGTTGGAATTATTGCGGTTCCTCATAAGAGAATTATTTTTCTCTGATTCCCATTTTTGATATAAAAAAAAACCTCTTTTATTTAAGACATTTTAAAAGTCGAATTTAATTTTTATTGGTACATCTGGTAGAAAAAGGAATGGGGGTTATCATGTTAACAGGTCCTCAATCCTCCTCCCCACCTTGGACAATGGTGTATCAGTATATAATAATCAGTTGAACAGGGCTAAACTTTTTATGCTTTTTTTTATTACAAAGTTTTTGATCTTTATATATATATTTAATCTTATTTCATTTCTTTCTTTTCTAACTAAATCAATATTTCTAAATGGATGATTCTATGGTTAAAAAATTATTCAAAAGTGTTAACTTCTATTTGTGCCAGATTTTAAACGATATTTTATAGGTTACCTCTTGTGAAACATGTTTAAACATTGATAGTGTGGTTATTATCATATCTCGAAAAATTAAAAACGAATACTGTGAAAGACTTGGATGAGTGACATATCTGATATTGATGTTGTTAAACTTTTAAATTTATAAAGATATGTAGAATTGAGAAACAGAAATGTCAAGAAAATGCTTGAAACTACACATTTTAGACTGGATACAGAACGATACGCAATTATATACAAAATTATAAGTATTCCTTTATAACCGATATGTAATGACATTTGATATAGGAATTATAATTTCAAATGGAGTTGAATGATGCGGATATTTACAATAAATATATGAAATATCATTTCTTCTCACATGAAAAATTACAAAGACATCTGCTTGCAACATGTAAAAGAGGGAAGAAAGGTACTTGAGGGACAGCCAAACTCATAGATCGAAAATAATCTTTACGCCATGGTTAAAAAATAAAAAGACAAACAGACAACCCCGCCACATTATTTATGTATGTGCCTGTCCCAAGTCAGGAGCCTGTAATTCAGTGGCTGTCGTTTGTTTATGTGTTACATATTTGTTTTTCGTTCCTTTTTTTTTTTATTTACATAAATAAGGCCGTTAGTTTTCTCGTTTCAATAGTTTTACATTGTCTTATCGGGGCCTTTTATAGCTGACTATGCGGTATGGGCTTTGCTCATTGTTGAAGGCCGTACGGTGACCTATAGTTGTTAATGTCTGCGTCATTTTGGTCTATTGTGGATGGTTGTCTCATTGGCAATCATACCACATTTTCTTTTTTTTTTATAAATAACAGTACGGAAGAGACAACAAAGAACACAAAAAACTAAGCAACACGAATCCCACCCAAAACTGGTGGCGATATCAGGTGCTCCAGAAGGGTAAACAGAGTCTGCTCGACATGTAACATTTATTCTTTTTCAATGTTTCAATCATGTTCTATGAAGAAGAAAAAAGCAAGTATAATAAATGGCTCTCGGTGAATGTGTTTCACAGACAGAGAGTGTTTATTTATCTATAGAACTATCAGTATACAAATTTTTGACATGACAATAGCAAGCATAGCAAATGATATAACAATAAACATTTTGTCCAATATTTAAGACATTTGTTTACCAGAAATGTCATCTTTATATACAAAAGTTCGTCTACTAGCTACTTTTAAAACTAATTTATAACAATTAGATATTTTCACTTTCTCTTCATAGTAAAATGCAGCTGATATTATAAGAAGTATAGTAATGATTCCACTGACAAATATGATAGCGATCATTGCAACTAACAAGTAACAAATTGGATTTGATGTCGCTGGTATCGTCGATGACATTATGGTCAGGAAAATTGCATAAGATAACAAAATTTAAATAGCAAGAGACATACGTTCACCTGATTCTGTTGGCAGTAAAAATACAAGAGGATTTAGAATAGAGAACAACATCATAGGCAATATAATCATTATAACATAGTAAAAAGAATTTCGTTTGATGGTTATCTCAACACGGTAGCCGACTCCATCATTAGCGTATGTCTCAGTGTTTATCAACTTCCAATCAGGATTGTCTACATAATATTCAGTTCCAGCAGAATTAAAATGATTTAACAAAATCAAAATGTCAGGTGCTATTCCCCAATTTACAAAATTTAGACTACATCTTTGAACATCAAAGGGGAACCGAGACACATCTGTATCACATTTTGTATTCATTACACCTCCAGGCGAGTAAGAAACGGTTCCATCGTGAAGTATTAAAATTACATACTCAATGTCCTCTCCAACAGATTTCATTTCACCTGGTGTATATAGCAGATATAATAATGGCGTCCATATTTGATCGGACGAAATGTATAGTCTATCTTTGCCGCCATATAAATCAGGATCCCATGACAACGACGGATCTTTCCATATTATTTGTAGTGCCGCTGTTACAATTATTCTTCCTTCAACCTCATTGAATGAATCAATTGAAAGTAAATGAAAAAAAATATTAAGATTCAAAGAATCAGTTTCATTTTGTATGGGAAAGATGTCCTTCACATATCCGTCTAAAAGATGTGAACGCAATTTTTTAGCATCAGTTATGTGCCAAGCTTTATAATGCAAACCACACAAGATAAACATAAAGCATAAAAGTTTGAACGCGTCTTTACACATTTTCGAAATAATATCAATGATAACTGGAAGTTTCAAATATTTCTATTTAAAAAGTGTAAATGTTTATTAACTAGCACCATTTGAATGGACATTTCCAAATTTAATTGTTTCTTTCTGCGTCATATCATTTGGTTAAAAGTATGGTTTCCTGTTTAAATGGTTGTATTGTTTTACTCTTTGGTCAATTGTCGTTTCCATTCAAGATGAAAAAAATTGCAGTTGGTGAAGAAATTAATCATTTTCAGTTTGTTTTAAGAAATTTCTAAACATGAAACATTTAGTAGGCATTTACTTTTTTTATAAATTGTTATTTGGATGAAGAGTTGTCTCATTGGCACTCACACCATATCTTCCTATATCTGTTTATAATAAATATTTTTTTTTATTTTAAATTGTAAGAACAAAGTCATACATTGTCATTAAACTTTGCTTTAAAATCTTTTTATAAGCTTGCTCTTAGATATATCTACGGTCCACAATCGTAAAGACTTATTTTAGTTATTTTAATACTTGTAGGATACAATGAACACTTAACAGAACATTATTTATTCTACCCACTTTTTTTAGTGAATTCCACCGACGACGACAAGTGGCTTGCAAATAAATTTACTATGAATGAAGTGAGATGTAGTCTTTTCGTGGATGATGCACATCAATACGACATCTCAAATAAACATTTGTTTAAGGGCCAGCTGAAGGACGCCTCCGGGTGCGGGAATTTCTAGCTGCATTGAAGACCTGTTGGTGACCTTCTGCTGTTGTCTTTTCTATGGTCGGGTTGTTGTCTCTTTGGCACATTCCACATTTCCATTCTCAATTTGATTTGTACACACAAAGTGACGAGTTCTAATGCAATCTAATTCAATCCGACAAAAGGGTTCTGGCCAAATAAAATAAAGTAAATCACAGATCTAGCATTAAACTAAAAATAACAGATATTTCGTTAAAGTGATAAAAGACAACCACTTGGGAATGGAACATGCACATTTCATATACTTAATCTGTTTCTTTTGAAGTAGGATTAGTTAAAAAAAAATCAAACAAAGCAACATACAATAAAAATCAGTAAAGCAAAAGTAAAGCAAAAGTAGATAAATAAATAGAGTTAAGTTTAGAAGGGAAATGGGAAATGTGCAAAAGAGACAACAACACGACCAAAAATTAGAAAGCAGTCGAAAGCCACCAATGGGTCTTCAACACAGCAAACAAATTTCATACCTAGAGGCGGGCTTCGGCTGGCCCTTAATCAAAAATGTTAACTAGTACTAATTAATTACGTGTTACAGTGTTGGATATTGAATAAGCGTTGTACCCCTTTTTTACAATTTGACCTATTATGTTTGTTTGTTTTATTCGCATATCGTTGTCCAAATGGAAATGTGTGTGACTACCACATGAGTGCATAGTTTGACTTGCTATCAAACCAGGTTTGGTTAATCATTTTCTAAACTAGAAAATTCCTGTACCAAATCAGGAATATGAAAGTTGTTTTCCATTCGTTTGATGATGTGCTTCAGCTTTTGATTTTGACTTTTAATATGAGACTTTCCAATTTAATTTTCCTTTGAGTGCAGTATTTTTGTTGGTTTACTGTTTATAGATATAGAAAGATGTGGCATGAGTACCAATGACAACAACTTTCCGTCCAAGTTAGAATTTGTAATAAAAAGGGCCTTCAACAATGAGCCGGGGCTCAAGCACAATCCCTAATAATATCCTCTTTATGGGATATATAAGAAAAACAGAAATAAAGGCAATAATATTATACCGCTGATCAATCAATAGTCGATTTAATTGAAACAAATCCGGATCAGAAACCAAAACTGAGGGAAACACCTCAACTATAAAAGGAAACAAAACAGAACAACATAAACACTGGACTGCTACGAAAACAAAGGCCACCATGTTTAAAAAATGAACAATGTGATAACAACTGCCATATTCCTGACTTGGTTCAGATCATTTAAAGAAAAGTGGGGGATTAAATAAAAAACACGAAGATATGCTATGATTGCCACTGCTACAACTATCCACAAGTGACAAAAGGACACAGAAATTTTCAGATATAGGTCATGGTACGTCCTTCAACTGTGAGGGGAGTCCAAACTGCATTATCAGCTATACAAGGCCCTGGAAGTCAAACGAGAGAACCTGGTTTTGTGCTCGTATCATGCCAACAACTTAGTTTTATAATAAATGTGATTATTTCTGATGTAGACAGCTGAAGGACGCCTCCGGGTGCGGGAATTTCTCGCTACATTGAAGACCTGTTGGTGACCCTCTGCTGTTGTTTTTTATTTGGTCGGGTTGTTGTCTCTTTGACACATTCCCCATTTCCATTCTCAATTTTACCATATAAGTTCATCAGTTTTAATACCTAATTATGCCATCTTCAATGAAATGGAAACAGTATCGTAAATATAAGCCTTCTGAATATGTTTGTTTGTATAGAATATTATCATAAAACATTGGATGTGAAATACCTGAACGATTTTGTTCAAATTGTTCATTCATTTGATCTCTTTAGATTGTAGTCAAAATCTTTGTGAACCAAACAATAAGTAAAACTCAACATATATGACTGCAATAGTTGCAGTTGAGAAGTAATATTTTCGGTTTGATGTAGTTGGTATCGACTATGACATAAAGATTAGCAAAATGAGTTTGAAAATTGAAAGAATGAGTATCATTTCGTGTGGGGAAAACTTCTTTCACGTATTCATTTAAAAAGTGTGAATGCTATTATTTTTGCGTTTATCATTTTATAATCAAAATCATATATGATAAACATATTAATGAAACCCAATGTCAAAACTTGGACACATTTTTGAAATTTAGTATCAACTGTCTACTTGAAGTTCTAAGTAAATAGTTTGATTTTTTTTTAAGTGGTCAAGTAATACTTCTAACTTTTAAATTGACAATTCTGTTATTTTGCATTGTGTTGGATAAAATTTTTAAATCCTGTTTAAATGGATGTATTGAAATAGTAGATAAATTTACGAACTTGTCGTTGTTATTCAAAATACAGAATCTATTAAATAAAATTGAGAATGGAAATGGGGAATGTGTCAAAGAGACAACAACCCGCCCAAATAAAAAACAACAGCAGAGGGTCACCAACAGGTCTTCAATGTAGCGAGAAATTCGCGCACCCGGAGGCGTCCTTCAGCTGGCCCCTAAACAAATATATACTAGTCCAGTGATGATGAACGCCATACTAATTTCCAAATTGTACACAAGAAACTAATATAAAATAACACAAGACTAACAAAGGCTATATGTATTAGCAATTCCTTCAAATCAATGTTTTTCATTTGCAACACAGATTATACGTAACCCAAACCTTAAGCAAGCTATAATTGCATATTTTCTTAAATAATGGGCAGTTTGAAAGACTATCCGATAGTGAAGCTTTTAAATCTATTTACTTACTCTTAGACTAGTCAATACATTATATCATCAAATAACATAACCTTAATGACACTAACTATTGTCATTTAAGTACTGATACATTGTACAATTGTTATCTACCTTTATGGAATTTTAATATGGGTTAATAGAGTGCTGATTTGACATAAAAACAGCACAAGCACAGTACAGCCAACAAACCAAAGTATGTCTGGGGTTAAAATTGATCATCTTTTAATAAATCAAACATAAGCTTTTTCAGTTCTCAGTAGCTTCATATGTTATTCACGTTGCAGTAAAAAAATCAAAACCATCAACACAGCTATTGTCAACTATAAATAAATCTAAATGCATTATACTATGGATGTATAACCACGGGACCACTTACATTACTTGTTTTCATAACAAATCTATCGATCTAACAATGAAACCTTCGGTAAATTGGATGCTAAATGATCTTGAATTTCGAACTTGATAGCGACTTTTGGATTCTTACGTAACTGGTGAATCTTTTGAAGATGCTTATTGTATCAATTTAGTTAAGTTCCTTTTTGAAACAATGTTCGGGCGTACAAAATTGCATTTTTGTAAGTTTTGAAATCCGCTGAATCATATCTTATTAATTGTTCAAATAAACATTACAGTTAAAGTATGTTCACTTTTTTGTGTCAATGCGAAATAGGTGTAATAAATATTTTAAATACCCAAAAAAATGGGAATTGGTGAAACTAGTTTTGTAGTCAACTTTATGATTCTGCGGATGACATTCAAGGTAGATCCAGGTGTATCATTCAGCCAAGTAGAACGGAAGTGTAGTGCAAATACTGATCTACAGGAGACGTTATGACGTTAGAGTACAGGAAATAAAAAGTAGATAAGTGTTCGATTTGTTTGAATTCACATAAGAAATCGCTCTGAGGTTTCTCGGTCTTTTTCGGTCGCCTCATTGTTAGATCAATAAATAATTTGGTATAAAACAAGTAATTTTAGTGGTCGTATGGACAATTTGTTTACACATATATGTGTTGTAACTAAGTTAAAGCATTAGTAATATGCTATATATACTTATTAGAGGTATGATAACATGGTTGAAGCTCCAAAGTTTTCCTTGGTAACATTTGTGTACGTTTCGACAATACAGTTTATCGACAGGTTGTAGGTATTGATTCCTATGGGCACCACTTTCGTCCATTTGATAGCAGACTTGTTATTGTTCTGTTATGAAGTGTGAAGTCAAAATATGAAGAACAGTCTAAATAGCATTTAGTTGATACATTCATCACTTATCGATATTTTTTCGTTGAATTATTAAGAATATTTTGAATTATCTGCTGAATTTACACAAAGAAAAAATAACGGGATAAACTGTGATTTCCTATATTTGCGATATTTCATTAAACGGGAAACTATACACAAAAATATAGGACAAAGGGAACAATTTTTCATTCCTTTGTATTAATTTTTCTTTTTTGAACGGAGATGTTCCTTTGGAACTATTTTACAGTGTTTATATAACACTACTCGTTCGGTATGTCTGTGTCTGTAGCCGCTTTTTGTTTGTTTGTTTGGTTGTTTTTTTTGGGGGGGGGGGATTCAGTTACCGTTATCTATACATTACTGCTAAATTATAAAGTCAGGGATTTTGGCACAAATTACTTAAAACATTCACTGACAGTTACAAAGATTTGGTTTAGAAGTTTGGTTGAAACTGTGAAAACCAATTTCAAACAAGATTAGACATCCTAATGTTAACGTAGATATTTTGTTTACCGGTCCCGGATATTCAAATACGAACGAATAAACGTATCGTTCTTTCAAATAAATCCATGGTAAGAGGTTGCCATTTCAACACTGTAACTGGATCATTGAATATTGTAAATTATTGGTATAAATATTGACTTTTTTCCCTCATTAAATTAATATCAAACTTTATATCATTGTTTTATATACATATGTACAGTCACGGTTCTACAATTTGTCGATACATCCGTCTTACCTGTCATTTTGGGTGTTTTATAGCTTACTATAGGTATGGGTTCATTCACATCAAACAGTGGTAATTACGCCATTTGTCTTTTTATATCTCTATTCACATTATGTTCTTGTACTTATGATATTGTTAATTGTGTGTTTAATGATTGGAATGAAAGACAGTCCATATTAGGGGGAAAGATAAACAGAAAGTGTTGAATGCTGTGCACAAATTACAAAAGGGGGAACAATAAAATGTATAAATGGGAGGATGACAAGAATATAAAAAATGTATCTCTTTATTTTTATTTTGTCGCAGATCTAATTTTATCACAATGACATAAATGAACATTATATGAAAGGAATCAACAATTAAGTTTAAGATCTATGCTTCCAAATACTTGAACATTTGACACACATTTAAACCTCTACAGTTTATACTGTTACAGTAATGGAATATCAAATTTACAGCTTTTTTTCTTTTCTTTTGTGCTTAATATATGCAAGCAGTTAAATGTAAAGGCCATATTTTTTTTAAATGATAAAAAGGAACATTTTTTAGAATGTTTTCTATGAAATAGGTTTCAGGGTTAAATAATTTACATGTGAATGTCTAAACAGATATAGTTTGGATATTCAGTATCAAAACAAGATGGTGATTTATATTATGCATGTGTGTAGTGTGAGTGATTTGAAAAAAATTTGTAAGGGTTCCGCGGAACCCAGTGTCTCGCCTATTTTTGCTGTAAATTGCAGACTCAACAACAATGAGGGAAAAAATCAATAAAAATATTCCTCTTGTTACATGTACTATTTTATGATTGCAAGAAAATCTAAGTCCATTTAAAAGTAAATTACAGAAAAAACTGAGTAATCTTTTTACAAACTTTACTTCTGGATATAATATTATGATCATAAATAAGCTTCTGTCCAAGTTTGGTACAAACCCAGGATAGTTTAAGAAAGTTATTAAAATTTTTAAAACTTTAACCACAGAGTGAATGTAATGGTTCCCTGGAGAAAAACTAAGTCCATTTAAAAGTAAAATATGGAAAAAATGGATTTATTTATTTACAAAATTTACTTCTGGATACTATCTTATGATCATAAACAAGCTTCTGTCCAAATTTGGTACAAACCCAGGATAGTTTAAGAAAGTTCTAAAAACTTTAACCACAGAGTGAATGTAATGTTTCTCCGCAGAAAAAACTAAGTCCATTTATAAGTAAAATATGGAAAAAATGGAATTTTATTTTTTCAAAATTTACTTCTGGATATTATCTTATGATCATAAACAAGCTTCTGTGCAAGTTTAGTACAAACCCAGGATAGTTTGAGAAAGTTATTAAAATTCTAAAAACTTTAACTACAGAGTGAATGTTTTGTTTCCTCGCAGAAAAAACTAAGTCCATTTATAGTAAAATACGGAAAAAATGGAATTTTATTTTTACAAAATTTACTTTTGGATACTACCTTATGATCATAAACAAGCTTCTGTCAAAGTTTGGTAGAAATCCAGTATAGTTTAAGAAAGTTATTAAAATTTCAAAAACTTTAACCACAGAGTGAATATTTGTTGACGCCGCCGACGACGCCGACGACGACGGAATGTAGGATCGCTTAGTCTCGCTTTTTCGACTAAAGTCGAAGGCTCGACAAAAATGAGTACTTTAGTACTATATAGTACTAGAATTTGTACTATTTCAACTTGCCTGGTACATGAAATTAATTGTTTAGTTCGAATGTACATATTCACTGGAGTATGTTGAATGCATGGTTCAGCTTGGCTAATATGAGGAAAAGTTTTTAACTGTAATTTGTTTTTAATTTTATGCAAATTGAAGACATGTTTTAGAATTGCTGTACATTATTTAAATTTTTTTTTAAAGTCAATTTATTTATATAACTGTAATGTATAGTATAAAATACAAATTAAGCCTTACAAAATTTACTGTAATTTCAGAAATTATTGCAAGCATGCGTTATTGTGATTTTTTTTTAAAAATTGAACTGAAATGCAAGATTAATTATTGCGATTTCTGCAAAAAATATTGTACCAGATATCAGAAATGTGAGTTCTTATTTATGCAACCTTCATTCATTCACAAGAATTACACCTCTTTAGGAATTCAGCGACCGCATAAAGTCGGAACTTTTCGTTTTGCAATTTGGAGAGGCCATAATAAATAGGGATTAATAATAACTAATGACAGCAAAGATATTAAGGACAATTTGATCTTCAAATAAATAAAGGTGTCCGAAATCGTTAAATGGTTGCTTATAGAAGTTATTATCCTTTTATCTGTAATTGCAATTTTTTTCGCCGAAAACCATCACTACTGTTGCCTTTAATTTGCGCTTTTCTGAATCTATGATAATAGAGAAAAATTACTGTTCAACTTAAACTTAATCTTAATAAACAAACAAATATTGAAAAAGGAAATTTGTGCGATTCTGTGTTCAAAAACTATACTAAATCATACCATCATCACTCATACAGTATCGTGCATCAGATTTTTAAGATCTTTGACCACATTTATTTTGTGAACTAAAGCTATATTATGTCAAAAATTTGACCAAAATCCATATTCAGACATTATCAAGCTTGAATATTGTGTCAAAATTTGCCCCAGCTTCTCCGAGTTCGTCAGAGTTTGCGGTCGTATCAGGCTGCGTGCGCTCAGCGAAGTATTTTAATTAAGATGTAATACCACCAAATCATAGTACGTCACATCCGGTTATATATATAAAAAAGGGGGGGGGGGGTCTAAAACATATAACCTTGAATTGACAGTTGTAGGAAATGAATCCTATAATTTATTGCAGTAAAAATATTCTTGGTCATAAACATATACCTTAGGTGTTTTAAATCACAATTCATTTTTATTGGTATTTTTATAGATTATCTACATGGTTACTAAACTTTGTGCACAAGAAAACAAAAGGGGTGAACATTTGATTGGTTGTTTTCCCGTTATTGTTATCATCTTATATACAATGAAATGTTACATGAATTTTCTGTGTTGAAAAACAAGACTAATGAGTTATCAAAGGTACCAGGATAATAATTTAGTACACCAGACGTGCGATTCGTCTACATAAGACTCATCAGTGACGCTCATATCGAAATATTTATAAAGCCAAACAAGTACAAAGTTGAAGAGCATTGAGCATCCAAAATTCCAAAAAGTTGTACCAAATACGGCTAAGATAATCTATGCCTGGGATAAGAAAATCCTTTGTTTTTCGAAAAAATTCTAACTTTTGTAAACAGGAAATTTATAAAAATGACCACATGATTTATATTCATGTACACACCAAAATGTTGACTACTAGGCTAGTGATACCCTCGGGGATTTTCGAAAATTCAAAGTTTTGTAAACAGGTTTATAAAAATGACCAGATTATTGATATTCATGTAAATACCAAAGTGTTGACTACTTGGCTGTAGATACCCTCGGGGACGAAACACCAGCTGTTTGTTTTAAAAGCAGATAAGTTTCTTACATATCCAACACAATGACAATGAAAGAAAGGATGTGCATTTCAAATGATAAATACGGATATTTACGCATTGTTATTCCTTCTCACGTAAAATCTGTTTACAACATGAAAACATTCAGTTTTTATAATGTATTAGACATGACCGAAAGGTAAGTTTTGTGAATGACTCCTTTTCAAAGGGCTAAACTTTTGTTCGTACATTGCATGATCAGATCGGGAGAGACTGTATCTAATTCACGATCAGTATAATAAATGTTAACATGACAACAGTAAGTGATGAATACGATATCACAATAAATGTTTTGTCCAGTATTTTAGACATCTGTTTCCCTGGAAAGTACTCATTATTTGACATATGTCGTCTACCAGCAAATTTTAGAACTAATTTATAACAATTAGATATTTTCACTTTCTCTTCATAGTAAAATGCAGCTGATATTATCAGAAGTATAATAATGATTCCACTGACAAATATGATAGCGATCATTGCAACTAACAAGTAACAAATTGGATTTGATGTTGCTGGTATCGTCGATGACATTATGGTCAGGAAAATTGCATATGATAACAAAATTGAAATCGCTAGAGACATACGTTCACCGGATTCTGTTGGTAGTAAAAAGACAAGAGGATTTAGAATACAGAACAACATCATAGGCAATATAATCATTATAACATAGTAAAACGAATTTCGTTTGATAGTTATCGTAACCCAGTAGCCGCCTCCATCATTGGCGTATGTCTCAGTGTTTATCAACTTCCAATCAGGATTGTCTACATAATATTCAGTTCCAGCGGAATTAAAATGATTTAACAAAATCAAAATGTCAGGTGCTATTCCCCAAGTTACAAAATTTAGACTACATCTTTGAACATCAAAGGGAACCGAGAGACATCTGTATCACATTTTGTATTCATTACACCTCCAGGCGAGTAAACAACGGTTCCATCGTGAAATATTAAAACAACATACTCAATGTCCTCTCCAACAGATTTCATTTCACCTGGTGTATATAGCAGATATAATAGTGGCGTCCATATTTGATCGGACGAAATGTATAGTCTATCTTTGCCGCCATATAAATCAGGATCCCATGACAACGACGGATCTTTCCATATTATTTGTAATGCTGCTGTTACAATTATTCTTCCTTCAACATCATTAAATGAATCAATTGAAAATAAATGAAAAAAAATATGAAGATTCAAAGAATCAGTTTCATTTTGTATGGGAAATATGTCCTTCACATATCCGTCTAAAAGATGTGAACGCAATTTTTTAGCATCAGTTATTTGCCAAGCTTTATAATGAAAACCACACAAGATAAACATAAAGCATAAAAATTTGAACGCGTCTTTACACATTTTCGAAATAATATCAATGATAACTGGAAGTTTCAAATATTTCTATTTAAAAAGTGTAAATGTTTATTAACTAGCACCATTTGAATGGACATTTCAAATTTCAATTGTTTCTTTCTGCGTCATATCATGTGGTTAAAAGTATGGTTTCCTGTTTAAATGGTTGTATTATTTTACTCTTTGGTCAATTGTCGTTTCCATTCAAGGTGAAAAAATTTGCAGTTGGTGAAGAAATTAATCATTTTCAGTTTGTTTTAGGAGATATCTAAACATGAAACATTTAGTAGGCATTTACTTTTTTTATAAATTGTTATTTGGATGAAGAGTTGTCTCATTGGCACTCAAACCACATCTTCCTATATCTGTTTATAATAAATATTTTTTTTATTTTAAATTGTAAGAACAAAGTCATAAATTGTCATTAAACTTTGCTTTAAAATCTTGTTATAAGCTTGCTCTTAGATATATCTACGGTCCACAATCGTAAAGGCTTATTTTAGTTATTTTAATACTGAAGACATGTTGGTGACCTTCTGCTGTTGTCTTTTCTATGGTCGGGTTGTTGTCTCTTTGGCACATTCCACATTTCCATTCTCAATTTGATTTGTACACACAAAGTGACGAGTTCTAATTCAATCTAATTCAATCCGACAAAAGGGCCAAATAAAATAAAGTAAATCACAGATCTAGCATTAAAACTAAAAATAAAAGATATTTTGTTAAAGTGATCACAGGCAACCACTTGAGAATGGAACATGCACATTTCATATACTTAACCTGGGTTTTTTTTAAGTAGGATTAGTTAAAAAAAAATCTTACAAAGCAACATACAATAAAAATTAGTAAAGCAAAAGTAAAGCAAAAGTAGATAAATAAATAGAGTTAAGTTTAGAAGGGAAAGGGGGAATGTGCAAAATAGACAACAACACGACCAAAAATTAGAAAGCAGTCGAAAGCCACTAATGGGTCTTCAACACAGCAAACAAATTTCATGCCTAGAGGCGGGCTTCGGCTGGCCCTTAATCAAAAATGTTAACTAGTCCTAATTAATTACGTGTTACAGTGTTGGATATTGAATAAGCGTTGTACCCGTTTTTTTACAATTTGACCTATTATGTTTGTTTGTTTTATTCGCATATCGTTGTCCATATAATGGAAATGTATGTGACTACCACACGAGTGCATAGTTTGACTTGCTATCAAACCAGGTTTGGTTAATCATTTTCTGAACTAGAAAATTCCTGTACCAAATCAGGAATATGAAAGTTGTTTTCCATTCGTTTGATGATGTGTTTCCGCTTTTGATTTTGACTTTTAATATGAGACTTTCCAATTTAATTTTTCTTTGAGTGCGGTATATTTGTTGGTTGACTGTTTATAGATATAGAAAGATGTGGTATGAGTGCCAATGACAACAACTTTCCATCCAAGTCAGAATTTTTAATAAGTAGGGCCTTCAACATTGAGCCGGGGCTCAAGCACAATCCTTAATAGTATCCTCTTCATGGGATATATGAGAAAACAGAAATAAAGGCAGTAGTAGTATACCGCTGATCAATCAATAGTCGATTTAACTGGAACAAATCCAGATCACAAACCAAAACTGAGGGAAACACATCAACTATAAAAGGAAACAAAACAGAACAACATAAACACTGGACTGTTACGAAAACAAACGCCAACATGTATAAGAAATGAACAATGTGATAACAACTGCCATATTCCTGACTTGGTACAGATCATTTAAAGAAAAGTGGGGGATTGAATGTAAAAAACAAGAAGATATGCTATGATTGCCACTGCGACAACTATCCACAAATGACAAAAGGACACAGAAATTATCAGCTATAGGTCATGGAACGTCCTTCAACTATGAGCGGAGTCCATACTGCATAATCAGCTATACAAGGCCCTGAAAGTCAAACGAGAGAACCTGGTTTTGTGCTCGTATCATGCCAACAACTTAGTTTTATAATAAATGTGATTATTTCTGATGTAGAGACCCTATGAGTTCATACGTTTTAATACCTAATTATGCCATCTTTAATGATCTGGGAACAGTATCGTAAATATAAGCCTTCTGGATATGTTTGTTTGTATAGAATATTATTATAAAACATTGGATGTGAAATACCTGAACGATTTTGTTCAAATTGTTCATTCATTTGATCTCTTGAGATTGTAAGCAAAATCATTGTGAACCAAACAATAAGTCACACCCAACATATATGACTGCAATAGTTGCAGTTGAGAAGTAATATTTTCGGTTTGAGGTAGTTGGTATCGACTATGACATAAAGATTAGCAAAATGAGTTTGAAAATTGAAAGAATGAGTATCATTTCGTTTGGGGAAAACTTCTTTCACGTATTCATTTAAAAAGTGGGAATGCTATTATTTTTGCGTTCATCATTTTATAATTAAAACCATATATGATAAACATATTAATGAAACCCAATGTCAAAACTTGTACACACTTTTGAAATTTAGTATCAACTGTCTACTTGAAGTTCTAAGTAATAGTTTGATCTTTGTTTAAGTGGTCAAGTAATACTTCTAACTTAATTGACAATTCTGTTATTTTGCATTGTGTTGGATAAAATTTTTAAATCCTGTTTAAATGGATGTATTGTAATAGTAATTAAATTTACGAACTTGTCGTTGTTATTCAAAATACAGAATTTATTAAAATATGTATTTACATTTCCTTAAAATCAGTTTGAAAGACTATTCGATAGTGAAGCTTTTAAATCTATTTACTTACTCTTAGACTAGTCAATACATTATATCATCAAATAACATAACCTTAATGACAATTACTATTGTAATTTTAATACTGATACATTGTACAATTGTTATCTCCCTTTAATGAATTTTAATATGGGTTAATAGAGTGCTGATTTGACATAAATGATACAAACAGCACAAGCACAGTACAGCCAACAAACCAAAGTATGTCTGGGGTTAAATTTATCATCTTTTAATAAATCAAACATAAGATTTTTCAGGAGTAACTTCATACTGTTATTCACGTTGCAGTGAAAAAAATCAAAACCATCAACACAGCTATTGTCAACTATAAATAAATCTAAATGCATTATACTATGGATGTATAACCACGGGAAAAAAATTGCATTTTTGTAAGTTTTGAAATCCGTTGAATCATATCTTATTAATTGTTCAAATGAACATTACAATTAAAGTATGTTCACTTTTTTTGTGTCAATGCGAAATAGGTGAAATAAATATTTTTACTATACTATATATAAAAATATTAATTTTCGCGAACCATTTAGGTCACGGAAATTCCAAAATATGG
>CM034353.1:103889631-103925685 GCA_019925275.1 Mytilus edulis | reverse complement strand
GGTTTAGACAAAGCCATACCTGCAATGTTTCTATTTTCACTTCTTTACTCAGGTTTTTTCACGTGATCAAAACAAGTTCAACATGTTCAAAATATCTATTTTTAACTGCAGGACGTTTTGTGAATATACACTAAATATTTCAAAACAAAAGCTGGACAGTGGTAGACAGGTTCTTCATAAAACAACCCACAAAAGATAGGGGACTCGTACTTGAATTATAAACCAAATTTTGTTTAGTTATACATGTTTTCTTCTTGTCCCTATTCAATGACATAATTATATGACGTTTGTTGTTTATTAATTTTTTTTTTAATCATAAATCTAACTCTTTTTAACTGGTAAATTTTATCTTAATTTATAAAAAAAAAAAATTGTGCACATAATCCCACCTTTGTATTTGGTGCTGCTGTCTCACTTTACAGTGTCAGTTTTACCATATTACATCTATGGTTTTACAGTATCATACTATTGTATTGGTTACAGCGACACTGACCGGTCCGACTACAATCACATATCCTTTTTTCAAATGGAACATTTCAAATAATCCCTTGAAAACACTATTCTCATTCAGATCAAAGGAAGAGGGTGTCTAAGTTTTTACTTTTCGGTTTCCATACTCATGGTTAAAAAATTTGGTCGGCATAAAGGCAAACGATTAAAATTATCAAGTGGGTGAAATAAAAGGAAGTCAATAGGTATAATTTCTATTGCCTGTCATAAATATTTTTTCATTAACACATGACAGAGGCAAAATCTCTTTGATCTTACTGTGGCATAATCTGGATAATACACGGGTCAGGTGTGCATTAACTACTTCATTTATTGCACAGGTTACGTGTACTTCACTTCCTTGACAGATGATTATTGTACAGTAATTTACGTTTGTTGATTCCATTGCTACTACAGATATTTGTTTTTCTCCATTTTGTAAGAAATATCAAGTGGATACATGTATCTATACTCGGACATACAAATAAGTCACTTGATAAACACCAGAATAGAAAACATACAAAACAATGTAGTAGCATTACAATCAACAAAATAAAAATCTAAATATTAAGATAAAGAACACAGGTTGTTATAATAATAAAATTATTTTTTCATCAATATAAAATAATTGTCATTAAAAAAAAATGAAAATAAATAATCATCGACATCTTCCTATTATAGTCTTGATATGTAAGTCAAAAGTTATCAGTTTCACAACCTGACACAATGAAAACTAAAAAAAACGCTCTTTCATACATTTCTATGTACGGCTTTAAAACAACTTAAAATAACGATTCACTTCAGTGTCAACAATTGAAAAAAAATCTGTGAGGTTCACATCTTCGTTACAAAATTAAACACGCAGTTTTGAAAAGAGCTGATACTTGGTAGTCCCCGATATTTTCCTTTTGGTTTTGAAACATTAAATGCATTTTCTGTATTTTCAATATTTACTTGTTCAGGTAGGATTGCACGAGTATCCGATTCGGTTAATGGTTTGGGATCCTCAAGTTTTATCTTCTTATTAGAAGGATTCAAAAATTTTAGCATAGAATCCGCAGGTCTTTTGTAGGTACGAACAGCCTTTTCACTCCTGTGACCTGTTCTATCCATTATCATCTGCTCACTGACTCCTGCTTGATACAATCTAGTTGCAAGTGTTCTTTTTCCAGAGTGGTTACTAAAACTTCCCTTTAGTTCTCCCTTTTGGCATATTGTCTTCATGAGTGACCCTATTAGCACCCAGTATGTGGTCAAACTTAACAGAACCATCCGATAAAACAGGTCTACGATAAAAAGGACTGCTAACAGATTTATCAATTTCATATATTGTATCCATATAAATCTGATAAGATTCAAGTATCTGACAATCCTTCTCTAAATATTGTCTGACAGATTTTGGTGCAATATAGCGATGGCGTAGCCCTCCATTAAACGTTTTATTATCCTTACCCCGGAATTCAATATAGTTTCCGTTATCATCTTCTCCTAACTGTATTTGTGAAATTTGCAGATTACGGTGCTCTTCACGACCACGTAGACCAAAATATTTACAGTTGTAGAAAAAAACAGTATGCAATAGACTTTCGGATGAATGATTACCAAACACAGACTTGTCTCACAATATTTCTTCCTGTTCAACTGAAATCGGATCTGCTTGTTTAACATTTATACCATACCCATCTGATGTTTTTTTTTTCATCTGTGCGTCAAGTATTTGTCTAAACCTCAGAAATCTGTCATCAGACTCGTTCAAAAAGTTAAGATTATAAACACCTTGTGACCGCATTCCTCTTAGAAGTCCAGTTACAAGAAGATAAAGTTTTTTCGCTGGATATTTCTTTCCATTTTTTTTTCGAACTTCTTCTACAAATTTTCCTAAAATGCTGTTAATATCTTGAACAGACAAATTGTTCAGGTTTGGTATAATAAAACCACTACCAATTTTAGAATTCTTCCAGTCTTCATAGACATTAACTGCCCACATTGTGGCTTTCTTTGTGTTTTTGTTCTCAGCATCTTCAATAAGTGTATCAATTTCATTGTCTGTCATTTCTGCAAACCTTGATTCGACTCCTTATCCCTGTTCTTTAGGTTTTCATCCTGAAATAAGATAATATCACATAATTTAACACATGGCAGAGGCAAAATCCGGCAATGGCAAATATTTCATGAATATTCCGGATGAGAATAATTAAACGATAAATGTAGTCGGAAGTGTCCGCAAATGATTATATCAAGGGTTCAAGTAGCGGATCCAGAACTTTTTATTAAAGGGGGAGGGCTAACTGACCTAGAAGGGGGTCGCTCGTCATGTTCCAGTGATTCCCTATATAATTAACCAAATTTTCCCACAAAAGAGGAACCCGGGACCCCATCCCTTGGGACCGTCTATGGGTCCGCACCTCAAATTTTGCAATAATGGGTCTGCGCGTGGCAGATAATTCTAAAACAAAGACGTACCTTGACGTTTTTTATCTTTCCGTTTTCCGAAGGAACTTGCAACCATAGATCTAAGTCTAGTCCTAGGTCAAATGAAACAGCTGAGGTGTCGATTAAATATCCAGATGCATTCTCATCCATCACATTATTAGGAAATTCTCCAAAAAAGTCCTCTATATTTACATTTCTCAGTTCCATTTCATTCTCCAATGTTTGTAATACTTGTGATAAAATCATATCGTCCTCCGATAATTCATGATGAAATCCGTCCATTTCACTTCTTGTTGGGCGGATGTGATGTGATTTATGCGGGAAAACTGTTGACGTCATGTGTTAAAACAGTTATTGACCGATCAAATCGGTATATGGAATTTAATTTGCACAGCACGAGAAGACCCAATAACCGAACTCCTTCGTCGTTCGGGTTAAACAGGGTCACTCGAGCTGTGCAGATTAAATCCCATATACCGACTTGCTTGTTCAATAACTATAACATATATTACAAAACACAATATATCATAAAGAAATAAATGCACAAATGAAAATACATAAACATAAATATATAACCAAATTTTTTGTCAAACATCCGCCAAGCCTGCAAGGCCGCCAAAAAAATAAAGATAAAATAAAAACTATCCAAACAGTTAATCATGATAAAAACCAGACATACTCTTATCACTCTTTTTTCTCTCTTCAAATAAGCTCCATCCTTTCCAAATGTGTATAGATAATGAAAGAACAAAACAGCAAACCAACTCAAAATATACGTAGATCCTGAGAAGTTAGAAGAAAACCAACATCATATTCAGGATGCAAGTTCTCTGAAAAGAGAAAAAGGAATAATTATAATAAACAATATACATGTATAAAGTAAATAAAAACACAATTGTAACACATTACAATTTATATACTCTGAGGCTTAATAATATTGATTACCTTTTTTCTGAAAAGTTCTGTACCAGCAAAATTTAAATGAAGCCCATCTCTCGTAGCAAATAAGGAAGAGTCTGGAATATTGTCGAGTAAGAAACTCCTATACAAATTACAATATAATACATTATTTCTTTTACATAGTCTTTTTAACTCAGTATTAACTTTATTAACTTTAGCTCTAGTTTTCATGTGATCAACTGGTCTAGGAAGAATAGAAGTAAATATCAACTTAGCAAATGTCTTCTTTTTTAACTTGTGAATTAAATCTCCGAAATATGACATAATAGTATCTACGGATTGAGAATATTATTAGTACCAACATGTACTATAACGAAATCTAATGCAATTAAATCTACTTTCCCAGATGAAATTAATTCAGTAAGACGACCAATAGTGGCACCAGGAAAAGCCTGAGTTGTACACCCATCTATTCCACTAACATAATTAGGTATAGACGCTGACACAATGGTCGCCCTTTTTTCTAAGAAATTCCCTGTAAAATTTATAGTAAAAATCAGAAATATGTGCCGTCATCTTTTCTGCTACTGAAATCTTATCGTCTAATGAAAATTTCAAATATCTCTTACAAGCATCGCTTTTCCAATCTCCGTACAATTGAATTAATTCAGTAGGTACTTCGGCTGCAAAAGCCCAGCTAGCACCCCCTCGCCTAAAACTATGTGTAGAATATGAAGTCGCATCTAAACCAATCTCAGTAATTAACTGTTTCAATATCGTCTGAAATTGTCTATACGTGACAGGAACACATAATTTATTTTTCATAAAACAATAAGCTGGACTCTTGTCAGAAGTAAAAACTAAAGACTTCATATTCAAAAAAGCTTGAACGGAACACAATGGAGATTTTGGCATTGAGACTAGAGGTATCAATAGTTCTCTCTCGCCAAACTGAATGGTTTTTGACCATTTAACACTTATCAATAATAGCTTACGCTTAAAATCGAAAATAATACTATCCCTACAAAGCTGCTTATTATGATCAAAAGTAGAAACAGAATCTGGGACCAAATTAGATTTTCTAAACATAAGAAAAAAGGCATGTAAAAATAAACACCATATAGTAGCATCATGCGCACTTTTCATATCTAGCTAATTATAAATTTGAAATAAAATGTGAGGAGTAATTGGCAAGGCCTGTTTTAGACAATGTGCCTTAATTCTACATAAACCTCTTAATACTAATCTCAAATGAAAACCTTCAAACTGTGGATATTCTAAATCTAACAGTAAATGCAGATATTTTACTGAACTAATATAATTCTTGATAGAGTCAACAGATTTAAAACTTCTACTTAGAAACTGTGCATATAGTGTCAAAACATGAACTATAGCAAGAACAGGATTAAGTTCAAAATATATACAAAACATAAAATATGATTCTAACTGAGTTTTTTTTAATTTTTATAAGTTCTCTCAGCAAAAACATGTTTAACAGAATCTTTACATTGAAACCGCAGAACCTCTTACTCTGTAAAATAAATTACCAATTATTTAAAAATAAAAAATCTGACATGAGAACTGGTACCTCTTCATATCTATCTACTGGAATAGCTAACTTAAATAACTCTGTATTTATGACTACAATGCCATCGAGACAAATAGTCAGCAAGTCTATTTTCTACACCTAAAATGTGTCTGGCTCGAATTTCAAGCTGAATAAAACAAATCTCTCTCAAAAGCATAAAAGCAACCTTATATGAACCTGAATTAATGACCTGAACAGACGCCTCATTATCACAAAAGATCAGAATTATTTCCCCGCAAAATTTGTTCCCCAAATTTTAACAGCAACTTCAATAGCAAGTAACTCCAAACAATTGATATGTAATTGATCTTTTGTGATATCAGAAGGAAAAACAGCATGAAAATACTGATTTGAAGTAAAAGCTCCAAACCCTTCTAAACAAGCATCGCTTGAAAAAATCTACTCTGGAGACGACCAATCTTCAAGAGACATCATAGAGATACCATTATAGCTCGACAGAAACCTATGCCACCACAAAAAGTCATTCTGTACCACTACTGGAATCTTTCTATATATCTTATGTCCACTGCCCACGACGTTTTAAGGGAAAGCACTACTAAGCCAGTTCAACAAACGACTAACAAATAATCTACCGGGTCGTACACAGGTGGACACAAAATGAAGTTTCCCAAGTATTGACTGTAACTCTCTTAAAGGAGCCTTTTTCTTTCTTAACCAAGCTACTCCTTTTTGCTTTGACTCTTCTAGCCCCCAACTATCTAGTAATGCACCTATAAGCTTCATCAGCTTGATCCACCGTATCCGCACCATCAAAATCATCTAGATCATTGATAACCATGTATCCCATCTTATAAAACATAAAGCTAACAGCTGTAGTGATTCTTTGACAAATCAAAGCACTAGACC
The DNA here is from genome assembly GCA_019925275.1 of Mytilus edulis. NCBI lineage: Eukaryota > Metazoa > Mollusca > Bivalvia > Mytilida > Mytilidae > Mytilus > Mytilus edulis. The sequence goes on along the minus strand of CM034353.1, from coordinate 103,919,408 downwards.
GTAAACCCATAGGAAGAACACGATTCGCAAAGAGCTTATTATCCCACAGAAATCCAACTAAATGCAAATCACCTGGATCAATTGGAATTTGCCTGTAAGCCCTTTTCAAATCCTTCTTAAAAACCAGACAGTTACCACCTTTATCCTTAATTATTCCGACTAAATCATCAACTTTCGGATACGATAATTGAACCTTTTCACCTAAATAAACATCCTTTGAGATAAAAATTATTTACGGATCTTCCAGGTGGGAAACTTAAGTCTAAAATGACCCTTCGTTCCACCGAGTCTTTTTTATACATCGAATATAACGGTGAAAATTTGAAATGACAAGAAAAGGATTTTTGTCAAACGGTCCAATTATAGCTCCATATGTAGCTTCCTTTAATAAGTAAACCAAAATTTCATCATGAAAATCTGTAGCCCCTTTATGGTTCTTTACTTTAGATAAACCTTCATTTAACATTTCATCCTGATATCCAATCGGAGCACCAAACTGTAAAAACTCGTAAATGATTTTATCGTCATAGTCTATCAAATTTTCCCTACAAAAATCTATATTAATTCTAGATTTAACTGGAATTCTACAACCCAAATAATTTGGGTAACCTGATTTAACAATTTGGTTATGTATTGCAATAGTATTTTTAAACTCAGTATCATTCAGTTTATCCTGAGCAACTAAATCAACCTTATTAATCTTAATATTCTATCTGTCTACATTTACATCACACAATAAATCTTTCTGGTGTAAAATATAAATTTCATTGTTTTGCTATTTGAATAATTTAAATCTTAAATTAAACCATTTAAACAAACGATGGTTTTTTTCTACAGAAGACAACATGTTGACTTTAATAGCACTTTCTGAAAAATGGCAGAGATGACTTTTTGTTTGTTGGATTCTCCACTTAACCAACTTGTAAATGTGACCTTGTTTGGATCTTCATGTCCAAAATGGCATACAGTTCTTATTATCAATCTGGATATCATTTGATGAGCATTTATCATGTTAATGAAGTACTTCAAGCATCTTGGCAATAATGATGAGTTACTTTGTTAAACATGCATTGTTCAAAAATTACTCCGAGTGCAGTCAGACGTGTGTATTTGTAATATGTTGAAGACATAACTGAACCTAAGCACCAAATTAAAATACACTTTATGCATTGGAATTGATTTGTCCATTTCCAGTCATACCTTAAAACTTTAACATGTTTAAGGATTATGTACCCTTGTGTTGATTCAATGGAAAATCCACATAATTTATCCTAGTAATCTCATATTTTGCAATTTGCCAATTTGATGACTGATAGATATAGGCTTATTGCATGCAGTGCTTATATTGATTTTCTTTAAATCAAGTTTATTAATGTAGTTATTAGTTAAAACAAATATAAATATGGACCAAATCAAGTACATCTTTTAGGGTGCGCTCGACTTAAGTGACTCAGCACAAGGTGTTTTGGAATTTACAGGTCGCTTAGAACTTTTTGTAAACAATTAACACTAGCACATCATAGAAAAGCAAGTGAGTAATCTATGTTTCAAATGTTATAACAAGAATCTCTGTACTAAAGGCTGTGGATTTTCTATAAAAATATTTGCCACAAAGTCCTTTTTTTCTATTAAATGCAAAGAAACAGTAAATAATAATGCTTGACATCAAGTTTCCTCTTCGGATAAGTACAAAATGGCCTTTCTCTATTGTTCATTATATCTAAAATTTTGATACAATTGAAGTTTAAAAAATTCGTACAAAATTGGCTACAGAAGAGGTTATTAACTTTAAGTCCACAGGTTTACTGTACTTGCAATAAAACTTGTGGTATAAATTCGACCATGTGCGTCCATTTCTTGAGATGAACTTAAAGATAGATATGGATTATGAACTGTGCTCAAAATCATAAAAAAAGATATGAAAAGTTCAAATAGCTTTTTTCCCTTTATTTGATTTTTTATGTACATTATCATTGCTTCACATGTTATGATTTTGATGATTTATTAGCATGTTTTTGCTTCAGACACACTTTGATATTCAGTACATGAACTAAACAGAATCATTAGTGCATGAAAGCCATATATTTTACCCTGATCTTATATCGGTTTTTACTGGCATATGATTTTTGGTTGACATTGTAATACGTTACATTTATTTAGGATTTTATACAACATAACCAGGAAACTTCAATTTCACTATATCTTTACGTTTGTTATCGTTCATTGGTTCAAAGAATAATTTCACATGGTATGTATATATTGCACACTGGTTTCTTTATTCTTATATGGCTACAGACTTATAAATCAGAATATCTCGTATTATTTGAAAAGTATCTTCAACGTTCATAATGAGACAGGAAATATTTGGACACATCTGATTGGGTTTATGCTTGTAGCGTATGTTTTAGCACAGTATGGAACGACGATATTTGAATTTTGGAATGAACGTCATTCCTGTCCAATATTATGTTTTGGAATTACAGCTCTTGTGTTGAACGCATTGAGCACAAATGCACATATATTCCATTCGATGTCTTTAAGTGTGCATGACATTGTGTATTTGATTGACTACTGCGGAATTTCATTTATGGGGTTTGGTATTGGAGTTCTGGCCCTTTATATGGCCACAGATGATCTTACTTATAGAACAGTAAATAGTTTTAATTTTGCTTTAATATATATATCGTCCTTCATTCTATTTGCAATATTATGCTTTCTTAGATTAACACTAGGAATAAATAAAAGAGTTATGAATTATCTCGCAGTTGCCACATGTGGTACATATGTAACGCTGATAGCTATTTTGATTGCACCAAGATATTATCACTGTTATATAGACAATGCATGCAGTATTTGCTCACTAAACAATATCAGTCTGATGTTTTTATTGTCAACCCTTCAAGGATTTGCTCTTGGTAGCCATTTACCGGAGGTAATCTTTCCAGGATGGTTTGATACACTTGTCCATAGTCATCAGTGGTTACACATCTTTTGTGTTTGGCAGCAGGTGGCTGGGTTAAAATTTGGATACACGGATTGTCTCTAATTCAAGGATCATTACGTATTTCATTTTTGTTTTCATCAACTTTTTTATTATTATTGATGAAACTTTGCTTTCTTTTTTACATGGTTAGAAAACATTTGAAAAGTTGTAAACATAGGAATTAAATTATAAATATTTATTATCAATAATTTAAACCTATCTTGTTGTTCCATTCCATTTTGTAAATTTTAGTTTTCTCGTCACCTTTTAATTGTTTTACATTTGTCTTTTAAGGGCCTTTTATATTTTATATATATGTGATTTGCTGATTGTTGAAGTCCATTCAGTGACATTCAAGTTGTTTAGTTATAAACTTCTCTTTCATTTTAGTCTCTTCTAGATAGTTGTCTCATTGGCAATCATACCGCATTTTAAAATTTTGATGTATTTATTTTTCATGGACATGTTTTATCTTATGAACACTGTTTTTTAATACTCATATTTTGTTTTCATGAATACATATTTGATTTATCACAATAATTCCTTTTTCATGAACATATTTTTATCTCTTATGCATATATATTTTATTCTATGATTACATATCTAGATTTGTGAATATATAATTGTTTTTATAAACAAGTAATTATTTACTTATATGAACACATATTCCACTTTTTGTGAATGTTGCTTATTTTTTTATTCAACAACAATATATCACATGCTGTTAACAGATTTCTTCAATGGTACAGCTATTTCGGTAAAGATCCCTGTATGTTAGTAACTTAAGACCAGGGTATCTTCAGGTAGTATAATTTTGTTAGTTTATGTATTACATGTCATTAATACATTCTTTATTCTGTATAATTTTACAATTATGTCTCTAAATATGAACTTATATATTGTTACTATTGGAACATATAGGATGTAGCAGGGTTCAACACCAATCTGGTACAATTGTGTAAATATCAGATTATCATATAACAAATTGAAAAAATAAGTTTGAAAGCGCTTGACTCATTAGAACTAAAATTGTTCTGGAATAACATTTGAATTTATGTAAGCAACGTGACTTTTTTCCATTGAATACAAAAAGAATTGAAGATATGAAATTTCGACCAAGTATGATAGGAATCAGCTTCTGTAAGGTTTAGTAAGAGCAGTAAATAACTTACATAAACCATTAAATCGGACAGAAATATTGGGGAAACTATGGAAATACACAGAGGACATAAATTCAAATATTATTCCAGAACAATTTTAGTTCTAATGAGTCAAGCGATTTCAAACTTATTTTTACAATTTGTTATATGATAATCTGATGTTTACACCATTGTAGCAGATTGGTGGTGAACCCTGCTACATCCTATACGTTCCAATTTAGGAGTCAGTCATGTACATTGTAGTTGCAGTAGTTATTAAAAAAGTACTATATCTATTTTGCAATTTTTTTCCCCGTTGTAATCATGCTGTTACATTTTTGGTTTGAATTGTTTTACATTTTTTTCATGTCCCGTCTTTTATTATAACTGATTATACAGTTTGAGATTTTCTCGTTGCTGAAGGCCGTACGCTGACATGTAATAGCTTAAATCTTCGTTAATATGATTCTGTTGGATAGTTGTCTCATTTATAATCGTACCACAACTCATTATATCATATTATACATTATCAGAGGCGGATTTAGAGGGTCTTCTACTGCCCCCTCCCTTTTGTTGGAAAAGTTGTTGATTATTTTGGCAATCATTGAGACATGACTGGAGCGGGCCCCCTCTCAGGCAGTCAGTTGCCCCGACCCCTTCTTTATGAAAATTTCTGGATCTGCCACTGATTATCATGTATGTATGTCTGGTCTGTATGAAAACTACAAGAGTTATCTCATTTATATTTGCAAACTCACAAGAAAGAACCATATAAAGTCTAAATATAGATGTTTTGCAAAATCTAGAAAACTGAAAAACTGAACAATAAATTTCAGAAGTTTAATCATTGTTACCTGTGTCGTGCTTCTGTATTTGCCTTAATTATTGGTAGATATTATAATAACTACCCTGAAAGAAAACAAAACTATACAGATTTGATAATACCTACTTAAGAAATACTACTACAGCTAAATCAATATGATTTTTGAAATTGTCAAGGAAAAGTATAATAATCAAATATTGTTCAATTGTTTACAGATAAAGATAAGATCTTATCATTGTTTATAAAGGTCAATAGTTTTTCCATTTTCGTTCACTACCATTAATAATCTTGCATCACTATTATATGAAAGTCCAATTGGTTGATCGATTCCATGTTCTGCCTTTAAGACAATTATGTGATGGTTTCTGTCACTTGATATTCTGATGACATTTTCTGACATTTTCCCGGCAATATAAACTTGGTTTTTATGATCTACGGCTACACCACGGGTACCTCGAAGATCATTATCCCCAATAGCCATAGACACTTCACCATTATACTTTAAAACAAAGACTTTGTCACTGTTATCATCAGCACAGTAAACATAACCTCTTTTACTTAAACATATATCACATGGACGGAAATTGGTTTTCTTCATTTGGAGAACATCACCATTGATATCAATTTTTGCGAGCACATTTTCGTAACTTATCCAAATGTGTTCGCCTAAACTCGTAATACTGCTACATTCTGTTCTGTCAATTGTTATTTGCTTACCAAGAGTTAGATCTGATAAGTTAAGGATTTGAATAACACCATTTCTGTCTAAAACCAGAGCTTGATTTCTTTTATATGGCGTAACGCATTCGGCTTTGTAACATAACTTAATAGGAAACGCGTTGGATCCATCTAAATCGCAAACATAAAGGTAATAAGCGTCTTCTTGAATTAAAAGCAATTTATTTTCAGATATAAAACAACCTTTGTTTATTTCGTTATCATCTCCCAGTTTTGAGGCCTGAAAGGACTTAAACAATGACATTTCGAGAGAACCCTCTCTTTTGGGAATATTCTGATCGTGTATGTTTTGTTGACTTTCAGGTTTGGACGCGAGACTTCCAATTTCACTCTTTGTATTAACATTTTTTCTTGTAGATAAAGAAGTGTATAGTTTCTGTTCATCCTTAAGAGGTTCGATTTCAGGCGCCACACTTGATACTTTAGAAGGTGTTTTATTTGTTTTTGTATCACAAGCTTTTTGTTGAAATAAAGAAGAATACAGTTTGTGTTTGTCCTGTGGAGGTTCGGTTTCTGGCGGCACAATTTCCACCTTACATTTTTCTTCACTCTCTGTGGCACTTGTTTTTCTTTTAGGCAAGGTTGTATATCGTTCATACACGTCTTCACTCTTTTTATCCTGGTGAATTTTGGGTTCAGGTGCTGCACATTCTACTTTAGGTCTGGCTCCATTCTCTGTGTTACTTTTTTTTCTTTGAGGCAAAGTAGTATACCGTTCATATACGTCTTGGTGAGTTTCTGGTGCATACGCCATTTTTCTAACCACAGTTGACTGTCTCTCCTCCTTTCTATAACTAGTTTGTTTCGGTGGCAATGCAGTGGACATTTCTTGATTGTCATCGAGTTTTGGTGTAAGATTTTCCTCTTTTATTGATTGATCCTCTATTTTTTCATCTAAAGTTAGTTTAACCTGCCATGAAGTATATCGATCATTTCTGGCTTGTGGAACTTCTGGTTCATCCATTACTGATTCGCCTGATTTGTTCCAATTTGTTTCACAACCTGGATATAAAAAGCAACGTCAATGTATAGATATTAATACCTTATCATTTGCTAATGAAAATGTTTTTATATTTTTAATATTGATATAAAACAACAATAAAAAGTGCGCCCGATTTTAATTTCACTAGGAACGTTCAAACTGTAGCAAAAACCAATAGCCGAGTATATATATGTAGGACTCTAAAGTGCGATGGGGACGCTTAAGTACGATGGTCACGCTAAAGTGCGATGGTCTACGCTAAAGTGTGATGCCATACACGCTAAAGTGCGATGGTCTGCGAAAGAATAGACGTAATAAACGTACTATGGATTATGACGTGAACAGTCGTTTATATATATACAAAAAAAAAAAAGAACATGCAGAAAGATAAATGTAGAATATTTGATTAACAACTTTAAACCAAATGTCCATGACTTACTTAATTTAAACATTACCATGCTATGTCGGCTGAGTCAAATGGTTTTCTTCTCGGGTGCTGGAAGAAGGACTTGTATCCTGCACTCGACCATTTTACTATACAAATACACAATTAAACGCCTAAGTATCCTTTTCTAGTTTATATAAGAAGCTAACGGATTCATTGAAATCATTATTTATGTTGCAGTTTACTATATAAATGCGGTTACCGTTTAAATATTGTCGATTTTATTGAAAAATAAAGTCGGTAAAATAAAGGTACATTTTTTCATGCGTAAATCATAAATTGTCCGGTAAAACATTAGTTAGTACATTGTAGGAAAATACAACCTGTATTTGTACTCGATGCGAAAAAAGAGAAAGCTCGGAGAACATTGCATTTTCTCTCATTTAAATTCAGATTTAAACAAATAAATGTTACACAATGGACGAATTTTGTATTTGTAATTTACAATGACGACTTTAAGGGGAGATGTTCACAATTGTGATAGACTGTGTGAACGGCAAGTAACGCCAATAATCAAAAATGAAATATTTGATATCGGCCCGAATTATAAAAAAAAAATCATATACAAGATATATAGATTTTTGTCACACCTAAATTACCATGCATTTTAGCAACTATAACGTGGTCGTTCCTTTTGATTTAGAAACAATCACATCACACTTTAGCGTGATATTCCATCGTACTTTAGCAAACAAACAACCATCGCACTTCAGCGTGATATACCATCGTACTTTAGCCTTTAGCGTAGACCATCGCACTTTAGCGTGACCATCGCACTTTAGAGTACCATCGTACTTTAGAGTCCTACATATATATTCGATTTTGAAATCAATTCAAAGGGATCTTTAAGTAATATCCAAAACCAATATAATGCCCATTTTCCCCGAATGAGCTGGAACATTGGTGTCAATGTAATCTGTAAATTAATTTTTCTGAAAATTAAGGGGAAAAAGTAACAGAAAAAGAACAGAATTTCAGGGTTCATACTTTAAAAAAGAAGTGAGGTCATAAAAAAAAGACAAAACTAAACGTTGGAGTATACCAACGGAACGACTCTAAAACAACTGTCATATTCCTGATTCGGTACGGGCATTTTCCAAAAGATGTGTTATAAGTCACGCCAGAACCGAAGCAATTTCTATTGAGTCAATAATATCCACCAAGACTAGCAAGTCACGAGCAGCAGATCTAGTGACATAAAATAAAAAAAAACACTACATACATGTAGTTCGTCTAAAGCGCATTACTAGATATACCATAAAAAAACCCGCTATAACCGTAAACAATAGAATTTGAGGGATATATAACATCTTGATTATACATGCAGCTTTATTACCATATACATACACAGAATATCCAGTTCGATCTAAAATAAGTTTAGACAAAGTGGTTTTTTAGTTATCATGTTAAGCACATTGTCTAGCGAAATTGAAAAGAAATAACACTATTTTAACTCAAATGTCTGCATTTAGTGTAGAAAGTATAGGGAAAACAGTGTGATATATACAAAGCATTGGATACGTTAAGGAGTAAATATAATTAAAAGAGAGGAGAGCAAAGAAATGTCCCCGCTTATGTTCTTGATTGTTAAAAGTGCATGATGGGTTTATATATAAAGAACGCATTATTAAGGGAAATGTATTCACAATCGACCCACATGTTAAGCACAATTTTCATTTGTTAAAAACAATAACTAACCTTTTTTGCATAGGATAATTATTCTTTCATTGAAGAAAACATATGCAATAAATAAACCTGTAATAAACAAACAAAATATTCTCACAAAGATGAGTTCATTTTGTAAATCATATACTTAGAAACAGTGTTGATTTCATGTGTTGTTATTGCCTTATAATCTTTTGTAAATAAACTCATCATAGATACCAGGATTGAAATTTCTTCATATTTACGCCAGACGCGCGTTTCGTCTACACAAGACTAATCAGTGACGCTCCAATCAAAAAATGTTAAAAAGGCCAAATACACTAAAATACACATTGTTACGGTATTAAATTCTTTTTTAGTACACATCACCTGTGAATGGACTAAACATTCATACAGTTATCATATCCACGTCATTAGTTATTTGCATTTCCTTTCAATATCATAATTATCTTATTTTCAATGTGCAAATTTGCTTATGTATACATGTTGAAGGCCGTACTATAATGGTTTACTTTTTTAAATTGTTATTTGGATGGAGAGTTGTCTCATTGGCACTCACACCACATCTGCCTTTATCTATGAATCTATAAACACTAAGCATTTTATAAAAGGCTAATTTAACTTGTTCCGCTAGTTATTGCAAAAAGTGAGAATTTTCCCTACATATTTAACACATTGTATAAAGATGCGTGCGTGCTTAACATATCTGTTAGAATCAGAACGCATGAAAACATTTCATAAGTTTGGTAGTTTTATGCACTTTTATTTGCACAGAAATAAATTATTACTTCAAAGTTAATTAAATAGTATGATATTCCACATGTCTGTAGTATTTTGATATATCTGTTTGCACTCCTAGGTTATTTAAATCGTGATATGGATTTTAACAGTGCACTTCTTATTGTACAATAGGTACATCTAGTATTTATAAGTTACTCACCTAGTAAAGGTAGCATTAGTACAATCACTGATGTTGCAGCATCCTTTGAAATTGTTAAAACTATAATAAAAATGGATATATATCATTATAACATCGAAGTTGTAATAGATACCGGTATCATTTTATATTCTTTATGAAAAATCTTTGGTAAAATAAAAGGCAAATTAAAAACAATAAATCGAAAATAAGATCATAACTTAAATGGAAAAAAGGACAAACAAATAACTTTTTAATTTATTTTCCCCCATTTTACGTAATATTCCTTTAATCTTACTGACTGATAATTTCCTTTCTCCACACAGTAGAGTGATTTGAAAAATTATTGCTAGAAACTATGGGAACACGTGAATCCCATTGTCAATGAAGTTAACAACGCCATCAAAGGTAAAATGGCGATAAACAGATTATCATTGGTCATCTCACATCGATTGCTTTCTTTCTCACTTTCGCCGTACCAGCTCAAGCTAGAAAATCAATCTCGTTGAGATAATCAATGATAATCTATTATAATTGTGCAAAACATAAACTGAAACTAAAACAAAATGGTTGCGAAATCTACATCTTTTGTTACAAAAGAGGGACGAAAGATACCAGAGGGACAGTCAAACTCGTAAATCGAAAATAAACTGACAACGCCATGGCTAAAAACGAAAAAGACAAACAGACAAACAATAGTGCACATGACACAACATAGAAAACTAAGGAAAAAGCAACATAAACCCCACCAAACACTAGGGGTGATCTCAGGTGTTCCGGAAGGGTAAGCAGATCCTGCTCCACATGTACAACTGATAAACGCAGATCTTAAAAGTCTAATGAAACTTCAAATTAAAAAAAAATATTATGTTTTATATACTTCAATATTAAGTCTAACCATTATGATAAATTAAGTTAACGTGTTTTTCTTGTAGAGTAAAATCCGTTATATTATCAAGATCTGCATAAACGTTTTTTCTATTGAATTATTCAGTGTCTTCTCGTACACTAATTCGACCATAATTTTTCGTATCTTTGAACGTGTTAATAACTCGGCATGTCCCCGTTTCTATGCCTCATCCTTTCAAGTCAATGCACTATTATTGTCTACATAAGCCGCCGTCTTGATAAAAACAACCTTAAAAGCTACCAAGATCGCTCTATAAATGATACTTTAGTTCCAATTTGAATATCATAATAGGAATTTGCAAATCCTTGTTTTTCCTATTCAATGAATGAAGTGATAGTTTTTATATAATACAATCCCATCAATCATAAACTAGAAAAAGGTGTTTGCACAAGTTGAAGATTAGAATATATAAATATATATATATATATATATATATATATATCATGTGTTTAGGTGTGAAGTTCGGCATTGTTAAAAAGAATTTAAGCTTCACATAACTAATGTCGCTACTTTTAACCTCGGTTTACCTGGTAGTTCATTGGACTCTTGTTGCTGATATACCCCGTTCATTGTATGTTGATTTGAAATGTTTTTGCTGAAAGTTGTAATTTTAATGGCATTCATGTTAATGGCAAACATTTACTATACAAGATAACAAAATTAATATTCACAAACATAAATACATTTATCAAATCAGCAGAAGTGCAATTGGTTACTTGTGAAAAAAATTAATGTTAGCATATCAATCTATGATTAACCCCTTAAATCTAAAAAAAAAAAATTTAACACGTGATTAAATTTCCTACACTGAATTATAATTTAAACATTAATAAAGGAAACAGTAGTATACCGCTGTTCGAAAGTCATAAATAGATCGAGAGAAAAAAATCCGGGTTACAAACTAAAATTGAGAGAAACACATGCACTATAAGAGGAAAACAACGAAATATGCTTACACTATTTTTTCAATGTCGCAAATAATGTTTGTATCTGTTATACATGTTATATAAAGATAAGACACAAATAATGAAATTGAGTACACTTGTTTTTCTTTGTCGGCATATTTCTTTGTTTTTTTCAGAGATTAACTTAAGATTATACACAAGAAAATGCCTGTTCTAAGTCAAGAATATGACAGTTGTTATCCATTCGTTTGATGTGTTTGAGCTTTTGATTTTGCCATTGATAAGGGACTCTCCGGTTTGAAATTTGCCTCGGATTTCGGAACTTTTTATTTTATTTTCACATGAAAACGTACGGATTTCTCCTTTTTGTAATACGACAAATGAAATATCATGGACCTAAATATTTATAACCCTAGCCCTTTCAAAAGGTACATTATTAACATTAAAAAAATTTCATACAGTTTTCCAGTATTATCAAATACTACTGATTTAGTTTTTTTTATATTTATTTGGACCCCCCATTTATCACAGTAGTTATAAAGTTTATCAATACACTTCTGTAAACCATCAGCTGTTTCTGACATCAATACTAAGTCATCTGCATACAATAAGAAATTAAGCTGTAAGGAATTTAAATAACACTCTAAAAGATATGCATAATAATATTGAACTTTGTATTAGGGTAGAAAAATATTCTACGACTGAAAACTTTACATCTAACATAGGAGTAAAACAAGGGGATAACTTAAATTACACTTTATTTAAAAATTTTATAAATGATATTCTTGACTCATTTGATGAGACCTGTAAACTGCTATTTTTAAATTCCTTACAGCCTCAATTATTAATTAGTATTAATTATAAAGCCTGGTACATTAATTAGTATTAATTAATAAGCCTGGTACATTTTATAACTATTTACCCGCAATACAATATTGACATTATTTTGACAGATAAATGATAAGTTTGTATTTGGGAGTCATCAATTGTGACAGTGATCACATTCTTCTCATACTTTCCTCGGACAATTTGTAAAAAAGAAAGTGTGATGAGTGAACAACTCGATGAAATACCAGAAAATTTAAAGAATATAGATATAATTACAAAATTGATTTTACAAAATTTCGCGGTCAGATGGTTTCAGAAAAATATTTCATGACTTGCAAAGGATAAGAAACATACATTAAATGACGGTGAAATATTCATTGCAGTATGCAGAGAGTTAAAAAAAAAACATGAAAGAAATGAAATGGAATGCATATAGGTATGTATATGCAATGAAACTATAATTATAAAATAGTATTAATTATAATGTTTTGTTCAGTTTCATGCAGCTTAACTGCTTCAAACATTTCTTGACTTACCTTCCAGTTTTAATCAGGGAACAGGTGTTTCCCGAAACAACTCTTTCTCTCATTAAACATTTATAATCTATTGAAAAATTAAAAAAGGTTTGAATTAAAACTCAGATTCATCATAGAGCATCGTTCGAATATTTCTGTTCGACATATAAAACTGCAATTCATATAAACAGAAAAGATATTTAAAGATCCTGTTAAGAAAACAACACAATGCAATTTTAGATTATGAACAAGGAATGAACTGGTTGATACTTTTAAGGAAAATAAAACAAATTTCAAGTCGAGTAAATGTTTTAATTGAGATTTAAAATTCAAAGAGAATAAAACTGGATACATCAAACTTAAAATTAAACAAAAGAAAAATCTTGTAAAAGTAAACTAACAACTGAACAAAACCAGCATATTATCTTTCCTGGTCTCTTTTTTCAATTGTATGTTTTGCACAGTTGTTTTCAAACGCATATCAAATTTATTATATAATTGCATACCTCGCGAATTAACAGGATTCGATTGAGAACACGTCTTCAGATAACACGAACAATCCTCAATTCCTGGAACACAAAAACAAGGATGTTTGGGTTTAAATAGAAAGTCATATCCCTTTGTGTAATCACAGCGACATGTCGAGTCAGTATTGGTGTCACCGGATTGGTATACAAGTTGGCCTTCATCTGTACAATGTGTCTTCATAAAGATACAACCACTGCTCTCATTTGTCTTGTATATGATTGGCCATGGCTGATATCGATCGAAAGAGCATGGTCCAACATCCATATCTCCACGGAGAATAATTTTACTACCTAAATTGAAAACAAATATTAGGCCAGACAGAGTCATTTTACACAACTTTAAAGGATTTGCATCAGCATCAAGATGATACAAGCTTTCATTATACCGGTCTATACATGCGATACATGGTGTATATAGTTTCCCTCAAATAGCATTATATCTTTTAATACGATATATTTATAAAAGCAAATAATAAGATATTTATAAAGAAAAATAAATAAACCAGACACAAACATAATTCATTAATACAACAAGCTAAAAAAAAAGAAAAGGGATCATTGACGAAATTTTAATTAATGGACATTATCCATATATACACGTACAGATAATCTGATTAATTCTTTTATTTTATTCAGTTTGATAAAATTCCAGCTATCTTCATAACATCTATCTTCCAAAGAAACACATACTTCTTTCCAAACCTGCAAAAGTTTTTTATCAACCATTTTAAACACATGCAATGTTCTAATTGTGTTTTAATTTTATACATCATTGGTCCATCGGATATGGAAAACAGATTTCGATCCAATTTTTTTCGTATTGTTGAAAAGCCTACAAAAAATAGCACAAAAGACACAACATAGAAAACTAAACACTAAGCAACACGAACACCACCAAAAACTGGGGGTGATCTCAGGTGTTCCGGAAGGGTAAGCAGATCCTGCTCCACGTGTGCCACCCGTCGTGTTGTTTATGTTATTACAAATCCGGTAAATAGTCTTATTCGGTAGGTCACATTCATGAAAAGGGAAGGGTATTGTAGTTACGACATTAGGAACATATCCGATATCATCTGTAAAACGGTTATTCCATAACTGTCAACCAACTCGTGATGGCGTCCGTAAAATTTACGAAGGGATTATTTCAACTTCATCATTTGTAACTCTTGGTTTAATAGCTTCCTTGTGAGTAGTAATCCTCTATCAAGGAAATCATGATAGGAAAAACAAGCCCGGGAATATCGTATCAATTGGGAGATATATACACCGTATGCAAGCGCTGCTGGAATGTTGCTACATAGAAATGGAAAGTTCACAATTGGGAATCTGAAATCATCTCTTTTGTCGTAAAGTTTTGTTTTCAACCGACCCTCATTGTCAATTTCTAGATGTAAGTCAAGATAGGAGGCAGACTTAGCTGTATCTGTAGTATCCTTTATCTCTAGTTCGATGGGATATATTCGTTCAACATAGTCACCAAATGTATTATTTAGTGAGAGAAAGCGTGAACAGTTTTTGAAGAAAACAAAATAGCTGATTGAAATTGATAAAAGAATTATCTTTTTTCACGCAATCTTTGAAGTTTGTTAAGTCGCCAAATATTGATTTACTAATATAAAAAAGTAAGGACCGATTACATTTGTATAATAATTGTAGCTTCTTAATTGGTCCAAACAGATGGAAAGCAGGAATATCCAGTATGAAATCATTATAAAAATGTCTACACTTTGACAATTTTTTTTTCTTATTTGAAACATACTACATTGTAATAATAAACAAAAACACCACCAGCTCTTTATTACTGTTTTTCATCTGTCGGTCTTACACAGTGAGATATTTAAATTGGGTAAAGCCTCCCACGTCGCTGTACGTTTCTATGATCGTTTTATGTACAAAAAGCCAAATTGTTTGTATGTGCATCGACGAAAAATGATGTGTGGTAATATCAAATAATATACTTTAAAGGTCAAAAATCAAACAAATACAGTAATAAATTGCCCGACAATCCATTTGATAGATACTAGTATTCTTATTTATGGACCATTGCTAAGCATTCGTTGATTTTCTCCTTTATTGATAATATGTTTTTTCTCCAAAGGAAAATAATGTTAAAATAAAGTTTATTTATTAATGAATGACATAATATTCAAAAAGAAATCATTGACTTTAATATACTAGTATTTTATTACATATCTTGAATGTAGATTTAAAATTATACAAATCCATGACAACATTTTTTCCATGCAAAATTCTCTCAAAAAATATGTTTTCAGAAGATCTATCAACTTAATTTCTGAAATGTGTAAAAAAAAACACACCAATATTTCCTTCTAGAAATTAAAAAAGTGAAATGGTTGAAGACCTATATGTTGTTTTCTAGAGACAGTGGATAAAAGTAAAAGTTATAGACCAATCAATATTTTTTTTTAACAAATTTTGACAAAAGCGACATAACTGAGGGAAATTCGACGATAGGTAGCGAATATATAAATAACAAGTTTTCATGAAAGTATTGTTATTTTAATATCATTACAAAGTTTGAATGGTATATCTTAAAGTGTCTAGTAAAAAGTTTTGTTTGTCTAATATACAGTTTATTAAGTTGTACACACAACAACCATTACAAATTATAGAATAATGATAAACAATTTATTTTTAAATGGTCACTGGTTTGACAATTATTTGTATCTTTACAAATAAACACCTAATACTAAGATTTTTTATTTCAAAATCGTAATGACAAGTCATACTCAGCTTCAGATACATTAACTTAACTAATGATACTCATATTTTTAAATATTTACACGAGCGCCTTTCTAAAGAATGAATAAGAAAACAAAAAAAATGTAACATCTTACGTAGAGATAAAAGTTAAATTTACAAGAAGCATTCTCGTTTATTAATTATATTATAAGTAATAGTTCCTACTATCTAACTAAAAAATAAGTGAAGTATAAAATAAAATCAACATCCTTTTTTAATTTGAGACATGTTCTCCTTCTCTTCCAGTTCACATTAGAACTAAAAAAACAAATACTCACCAGGTTGCGCATCATTCATCCGTGAACAACTTTCAGTAAATCCGTCGATATTTTCGTTTTGTAAGCAGTAATATTTTGATGAATCTGGACACAGGGCTCTTGCTCTTGTCGACCATTGCGCTGGCTTTGGACATTCCAATGGATAAGCCAAACACGAATAAACATGAATCTAAATAAACAAACGTCATTGGTATGGAATATCAACATAGATAGAAGCGACAGATCTTACTGATGTTCAAATCTCTTAAATCGAGCAAGTAATTTATTGAATTTTAATTTCATAATAAAAGAACTAATTAATCACTAATAGTTTATAGTAAAAAAAAAAGCCCTACATCTCTTCTCCTTTCCAATTTTAGTGGAGAAGGAAATGACAAAAAGGTTTAATACTTGAAATATATAAATAGTTTCGAGTCGAGATGCGTTGACAAAATGTTCACATACGTGGATACGTAGATACAAGTATCTTTTCTTAGGGAGGGATAAATCCTACTTTGTAAAGGAGCATTCTGATTCAAACAAAAAATTCTCTGAAACTGACATTATCAAGATGCTTGATTTCTTGATTGACAACATATATTTTACGTTCGGAGGAAGTGTTTTTCAACAAACTGTCTGCATTCCAATGGGAACAAATTGTGCCCCTCTTCTTGTCGACTTGTTTTTTTATTATTATGAAGCTGACTTCATACAGGAACTTCTAATGAAGAAAGATAAGAAATTAGCAATATCCTTTATCTCTACTTTCTGCTATATAGATGATGTTCTTTCACTAAAGGATACTACAGATACAGATAAGTCGGCCTCATATCTTGACTTACATCTAGAAATTGACAATGAGGGTAGGTAGAAAACAAAACTTTACGACAAAAGAGATGATTTCAGCTTTCCAATTGTGAACTTTCCATTTCTAAGTAGCAACATTCCAGCAGCACCTGCATACGGGGTATATATCTCCCAATTGATAAGATATTCCCATGCTTGCATTTCCTATCATGATTTTCTTGATAGAGGGTTGCTGCTCACAAGGAAGATATTAAAGCAAGAGTTCCAAATGGTGAAGTTGAAATCATCCCTTCGTAAATTTTACGGACGCCATCAGAGTTGGTTGACCGTAATGGAATAACCGTTTCACAAATGAAATCGGATAAGTTCCTTACGTCGTAACTACAATACCCTTCCCTTTCATGAATGTGACCTACCGAATTAGGCTATTTACCGGATTTGTTATCACATAAGCAACACGACGGGTGGCACATGTGGAGCAGGATCTGCTTACCCTTCAGGAGCACCTGAGATCACCCCCAGTTTTGGGTGGGGTTCGTGTTGCTTATTCTTTAGTTTTCTATGTTGTGTCATGTGTACTATTGTTTGTCTGTTTGTCTTTTTCATTTATAGCCATGGTGTTGTCAGTTTATTTTCGATTTATGAGTTTGACTATCCCTCTAGTATCTTTCGTCCTCTTTTAAAATCAGTTTCTTTCACTGAGCTTTACTAAATTCCTACTTTTCTATTTTCGTTTCAATCTTTTTTCAGTTCTTTTAAAGAAATATCTAGTCTTTTAATAAGACACGACCATTAATCTGTTGTTAGGGATTTGTTTTAATAAATTATGAAATTTTTCATGGGTTTCATTAGGTGAAAATAATTAAACTTAGTTTCTCGCACGATCTAGGGATCTGTACATGCAAAATTTAGTCTTAAACAGATTAAATTAAAACAATCTATTTAACTGACATGCGATAGAAAATTGTACATGCATTTTTAACGTTTCATACTGTGTGTAGTTCTATCCTCAAGGTTATAAAAGCAATACCCAGTCCCATATATTCTAGATAGTACAATAATGATAAATGATTAAAAAAATGTTATAGAAATTACATAAATGTAGCAAATAGATATGGATTGTTATGCAGCAAAATAAAATACATACAAAAACCTTTTTTAAAGACTGTATATATAATGAAAGTAAATGTATATGAAATTATCAATGATAAATTTAACCATTTTGTGTTTCTGTCTTTTTACTAAGTTCCTATTTGTTGCCAAATGTATTTACTTTTATTTTCAAACAACTGATGTCTGGTTTTCCCTAAATTAATTCGGCTTCGTAATTATTTCCCAATGATGTAAATCAGCCAAGCAAACAGAAGCATTTGTTTATATCAACCACATTTATAGAAAGCCAATACCAATTTTATTTTGCTATGTAACAAATTTCAAGTTCTGTGTTTATTCATATCAACAAAGTTTCAACCTTGATTTTGAAACTTAAAGATTACAAAGGATCACTTTTCATTAAAGGCTATACCATTTGTATATAAACAATCAGTTCAGTGATTTTACAAAATCCCTGAAATTTCACAATATCACAGTGCTATGTCGTATTTTACAACATATAAATAAATTACAGATAAAAGATGGCAAATTTTGAGTATTTATAGAAGTAATACATTAAAAGACCACACATATGTTATAGTTTAAATTCTACATAAAATTAAAAGAAAACTAATATTTACTTACTAATATGACAAATATAAAATCCATATTTATGTCTGATAATTTTCCTTTAATTTGTTGTTGATTATATGCTTTAACATCTAAAAGAATATTAAAAAAATATCTAATTTATATTTGTATATTGAAAATCTATTAAATAATAATTTCCCCAAAAAAGACAATTGTTTCTCAAATATTTTCCGTAACAAAACTTTTATTTTTTGGTGCAATCAAATATCTTTAGTTTTGTTCACAATCCTTGATATTTCCAAATGATGAAAAGTTTCTTCTAAAACTTTGATGACTAAGTGGCTATGGAAGTGGACAGTGCAAGCGGAGTTTCTACAATATCTCAAAAGGGTTGAACTCCCGCAAAATAATTACAAAATTTAGCTGTCGCAATGTATATATTTTCATATTGTTGGTGTTAGCCATGTGTAACCGTATTTCATTTGATGGAAAGTTCAAGATTTGTCAAATATTCAGGTAAATATACAATCAAATTGACATCATGGAAATCATCTTCTTCAACTAATAAACTGGCGATATACAAGGTATTCCATCTTCCTACCAGCAAATATCTTCATCTTCGATACGACACTAGATGCAGCCGTTGAGGAAAAATATCATTGGACTATCGAAAGTTATAGTTAAAGCGAAGTTACGATACGACTACTTTGCTTGAAATAGTTCACGGTAAACATACGCTCAAATACCAATGATGAAAATTTTTATGTAAATTTTCAGTAGCAACATGAATGTGACAAACTCCAGAAGTTTTTGTCTTATACTAATTCGTTTTCAAAGGTACCAGGATTATAATTTAGTACGCCAGACGCGCGTTTGAACTTTCGTCTACATAAGACTCGCCAGTGACGCTCATATCAAAATATTTATAAAGCCAAACAAGTACAAAGTTGAAGAGCATTTAGGATCCAAAATTCCTCAATGCTTTAAGACGTATATATATAATAATACTGATTTGTCTGTATGCATGCATAATTTATATCATCATCATTCAACAATGACAAACACAGCTGATGCAAAGTATTCCACTGTCATGTTTCCATTTATGCATGCATTTGTAGATGAAGCCATCAAAAGAGTATATAACCTAGTTATAAAACTTCTTTCCATTTTTAACAATTTCTAAGAATCATTAAGCCATCACAAAAAGACAGACCTTTGTCATTGTTACCCATTGGAACGAACGGTGAACTGGCAGTAATTTATGTTTAAAACTAGAGCGTTTTTTCCTACGTTATATTGAAGTATGTGATGACGCTATTGAAAAAACTACATACTAGTTTATAACCCTTTTATTGATAAGTTGTGTTTGCCTTACTGTTGAGTATAAGAATAAGAAGAGACTTGAAAAATTTATCCGCATAAGACCGACTGTTTCATTGTTGTTCCCACCTTCATGATATGTTTTAGGATGTGTTTTTTCATGAGCATCAAGAAAAATATATTTTGCTTCAAGAAGGTTACACCTAATTGGACCTAATTCTTTACTGATTGTGAATGATTTTGGCAAAATTATCTCAATATACTACAGTATAGCAATGCAAAAGACAAATGTGCCGACGTGGAATGCATTTAACACTTGGTAATGAAGTAAAATGTATTTAGAACAAATTATCTCTAAATGTTCATATTTTGATTTTGATTTAAATATTATCAGTTTATTACATTTACTGTACTAATTTAACTGCATCAGATACAAATTTGCAATTTTCGTTCTTTTTAGTGATGCTCGAGGACAAAATACTTCAATTCAATAGCGAATTGAAACAGTGAAGAGCAGATAAAACTAAAAAGGTCAAAAGCATAAAGGAATAGACAGAGCAATGCATGAGGGATATACACTTCTTAATTTAAAACTGTTTCTAAAATATTATAACAGACAATTTCAATAAAACAATATCCATATTTTGATGTCAGTGGCGAAATACTATAACTAGTGGGCCAGTGAAACTCTCGGGAACTAATAGTCCCCCAGAAATAATGTTATGCATTATGCTTCTAAACCCAATTAACAAAATATAGCTTTCTTACCCTATATCTGTTATGCTTCCTTCTTTACATGTATATGTTACCAATGAACTCTCTAGCTGATAAGAATGTGTACGTGACTCATCCTTTCAATATCATACGAATACGAAAAAACCGTGCCTGTCAGCGCTTAAAAAGCTGCCTAATATTTATTCGAATTGTAAATAAATGTAATAGTTTAATCCAAACATGATAAAATTGCAAAGATGTACATATAAAATTGTCATAAATCTTAAAGAAAAGTTTTCAATTTATTTGCTTTGAATTTGATTTATTGGGAATCGACTACAAAGAATTAAAAAGAAACGGATATTGAATGTTCATAGAAATTTTCTTACGTTTTTGTTTTCATTTATTTATCAAAAAACAAATCTCGAGATGCTTAAACCTAATTTAGACACAATTTCAAATTCAAATATATATTTTTTTTTACACATGCTTCATTTGACTAATTGGGTGGGAGTTCAGTAAACTAGTATGTGCTTAAATCCGACGAATTCCCCCTTAATAATTACCAATAGAAGAATACTAACGCTCTCTCAACGAAAAGATAAAAATGATTTTTAGTAATTCTAAAATTAATGCATGATTGATTGTGTAAATGATTGATGTATCACGTCACTTTCAACATTATTGTGTTACTTCGTGACAGTCAGTTTTAGTGGTGGAGAAAGCCAGAGTGCCCGTAGAGAAAAGTAAAATCACAAAAATACCGAACACTGAGGAAAATTTCAAAACGGAAAGTTCCTAATCAAATGGCAAAATAAAAAGCTCAAACACATCAAACGAATGGAAAACAACTGGCATATTCCTGACTTGGTACAGGCATTTTCTTATGTTAAAAATGGTGGATTTAACCTGATGTTATAGCTAGCTGAACCTCTCACTTGTATGACAGTCGCATACAATTCCATGATATTGACAATGATGTGCGAATAAAACAAATATAATAAGCAAAAAACTATAAATGTAAAAAAATAATGGTACAGCAGTCAGCATTGTGTTATAATCTTAATCTCTATAAACACAAAAAGGCATATAGACAAAGCACATTAGTAAAAATGAAAGACAGGAATATAACAATTTACCACAACGCATTAACAAAATGACAGGATGTAAAAGTACAGAGCCATGTCATATGTAACAAAGAAACTCAAAGAGGCATATACCCAAACTACATTAGTACAAATGAAAAACATGAGTACAAAAACTTACCATAACACAATAACACAATGACGTAATGTATAAGTACAAAGCAACGTTAAATGAATATCACCAAAACAGACTGAAAAATAAAAAGTATTATTACATATTGGTATTATTTTAGTAGGTTTCTTTATATGAATTGGATTTTAAATAAAAAGCATATTCACCCGAGAAAGTGTTCTTCACCGCGCTTAACGTCTCGCGCTTTTACATGCAACGTTATGGTAAAATGTTTCATGTAAAATTTGTTTTGGTATATGTTTGTCATTAAAAATACATTTTCTTCCCTCGGAATATGGAATAAAACAATTACTGTATTTTGATGAGGTAAATATGTGGTTTTATTGACTTTTAAAAAAAGGATATTCACTGAGGCCGACGTTTGGTCAATTCGAGGTATAAGTTTTAAAATAAGGCGGAGGAAGCAGCCGTGTCTGTTGTTTCTTTAATTTCTAGTTCGGTTGATATATTAGTGAAACCCAATCAGAAAAGTTTGAATTGTTAATGAAAAGAACATCATCAATGTATCTGAATGTGAAAAAAAAATGACTTGGCTTCTTTGATCTTCTTTTCTTAACAAGTGTATGAAGGAACTACGACTCATATGAAAATAAAAAGAGGTCGGTAAGGAAAGTCGCAGAGTTCGTTCCGACAGGAATGCCAAAAATTTGTTAAAAGTAAAGAATTATGACTCTAAGAACAGTAATCACTGATGGGTGTTTTACGACCTTGACTATCTATAAATTGTCGGTCGTAATTCAAGAAGTTAAACACGTCTAAATTAGCATTTCTTGAGTTGAATTTCAAGTACTGAATTTCTATAGTTTTTTTTTATATACCGAAAAGAAATTTTATGATTTTAGAAGGTAGGCACGTCCAACAACAGTGTAGCTTCTATTAAAAGTCAGCGAGGAAACTGTCTTTATAATGTGTTATCCAAAACAAGAATATAAGACAGTCAAAAGGGTAAAGAAAGAGAAATACGTGAATAGCATTTGCGAAAAATTCCGTGAGTATTTCTTGGGAAACGTCATGTCAAGGAACCGGAAATCAGTGTTAGACTGCCAATCAAAAAACAATAAACAACCTGCTCAAAATGCAAGGCATCGAAAACTCCAGGATTCTTACAACTAGGATGCAGCGTAAAACCTGTCGGAACATATACCATAGGGTCAATAAGTGGTGGAGATAAAAACCGTATTTCGCGGGGAAATGAGCCGAGGATTGAGGTTTTTTTTTGTGTCATTCAATGCATATGGAATGGAAAGATATATATACATTTGACTTTCACAGAAATGTTTGCTCGTTGGTAATTCAGAATTTCAGATGACTTTGGAATAGGACACAAAATAAACACGTCTGATATTTGTGGATATAAAACTCAAAGTCAATTCAACCTTCATCAAAATTGAAGAAAAAATGCATGGCATGGAAGATATTTAGACAGAAACTAAAATTAGTGAATTGGCATTAAACGCGTCCAAGATTCAGCATTGGATTCAGAAACGGACGAATTTGACAATCGATCTGAAACCACAGACCCATGCGCATCGTTGTTACTGAAAACATTCATACAGAGATGATCTAGTTTTAAACGATTATGACAAGCATAAAGCTTTGGCTTCAAAAAAATTGAAAACAACTTACAGACATTAGCTTTGAAGCAAATATTTAAATATGATTTCGGAACAAAAGGAGATGGCCAGAGATTCAGTTCACACATATATCAAAGTCACTATACATGATTCTAAGAGACGACAAATGGAATCACAGAAAGAAATCGTTCAAAAACAAAAGCTTTTACTGGAAGATGTGCTGAAAGGATTCAATCAAGTATATGAAGATGCAGATGTGGACAACTCATTAAAAAATTAAAACAATGCGTTATAATTAAATTTCTTTACCAAAATACATTTGAACTTAAAAGAAAAGGACTTTTCTGTTTGTACATTCCATGATGGGTATAATCTGAAACATTATTAACTCCTTATCGCTTCTCAAATAGCAACAGAAGCAGGAGCAGGAGCAACAATTAACCATCGAGCATTAAAAGCAGTTACATCAAACCAAACGCTCGAGGTGAAGCAGCAGCAATGCCCCACCAGCAAGGAGTAGAATCAGCAAAACCCATCGAAAGAGTAAAATGAGCAGGACAGGAGCTGCAAGAGAGAAGATTAACAGTAAAACACAGTATAAATATTAGTGAATTGGCATTAAACGCGCCCAAGATTCAGCATTGGATTCAGAAACGGACGAATTTGACAATCGATCTGAAACCACAGACCCATGCCCATCGTTGTTACTGAAAATATCATTCTTTTATAACATTACTGTGTAAGGCTATACATGTATTTCTGTCCCAAACCAACAGACACTCTTTTCGACTTTATTTTGTTGACTATTTTTTTTTGTAACCTACTTGCTAGATAAATAAACTCCAAGGGTGACTGTGGTATAGACATAATAGGCCATCCTGGTTTCTTCCATTTGGCCTAACATGGTTTGGGCTACTAGTATTTGATTTGCACCCCTGGCTTTCATTTCCATTATTTGAGCTTTCTTGATTGAGGTCAATCCAAATGAGCGCTGTGAAAGCACGAAATTTATAATGATCTTTGATTGAGCAATGAGGCATTAAGTCCCAATCCAGTGGCGGATCCAGAAATGTTCATAAATGGGGGCCCACTGACTGCCTAACAGGGGCCCGCTCTGATCATGCTTCAGTGATTCCCTATATTATCAATCAAATTTTTCCCGGTAAAGGGGAGAGGGGCTCTGCAATCTTCAAATCGTTTTATTAACGGAAACAGTTTAGGCGAAGATCCTTTCATATTCTTGGGAGGAGGTTTTTTGAACAGATATATCATGTTATAGAGGGGTATTTGCGAAAAATACCAGTCAAGGGTCTGTAAAATTTGGTCGCAAGACCGGAAATTTTCGCAAATACCCCTCCATAACATGATATATCTGTTTAATTACACTGAATAGAAGTTTTGATTGAAACTCTCTGTACAGGTGAAGGATTTTTTCTTACTAATAAGCTGAGTCTGTAATCCGTAAACATGTTTATGCATAATTTTAAGGATAAGAAGAGACATATCAGAACAGGAGCAATTAAAGGATTTAATTTTAATTAGATTGCTTAAAATGGAATTTAGAATTAAATTATAAGAAATGACTGTAATATTTTTTCTGTCTATTCAAAATAACATAAAACAAGAATGTGTCCTCAGTACACGAATGCCGCACTCGCACTATCATTTTCCATGTTCAGTGGACCGTGAAATTGGGGTAAAAACTCTAATTTGGCATTAAAATTAGAAAGATCATATCATAGGGAACATGTGTACCAAGTTTGAAGTCGATTGGATTTCAACTTCATCAAAAACTACCTTGACCAAAAACTTTAACCTGGAGCGGGACAGACGGACGAACGGACGCACAGACCAGAAAACATAATGCCCCTCTACTATCGTAGGTGGGGCATAAAAAATATTACAGTCATTCCTTAAATGATCTTAAATATATTATTTCCACTGGAATTCCTGACGGAATAAATAAATGCAGCTGGGTCATTTTCAATGTCGAATTTTCAGTACACCCATGCTAAAATTTGTATTTCTAATGGAAATTTCAGTTGTAATGGTTTAAATAAAAGCTTGTCGGATTTGTGATTCAGAACATTAATAATAAACACACCTAGCTGACATCTATTTTGATAAGATTAAACTGCATTAAAGTCCGATTTTGGTGGTATTTGTGTGCGTACAGTGTCAGAAAAACACATTGTTTAAGAACGGTAATTATTACTCTAACGAAAAATCGTAGCTTCTTTATCATTGTATGTAACATATTATCTGCAAACTAAATTGAATCAGCGTACGGGAGGTTCATGTCCATCCTGTTACCGCTACTTAAATCAGCCGTTAAATTATCCTCCCTATGAATATTGAATCTGTCAGTGTTGATCTCAAAAGTGCAAAGTAATCTTTACATTTAAACGCCTCGTTTCTTGAACGACAGTGTAGAGAAAAGAAATTTCAAGACATTTTATGAAAAAAATAGAGTGTACTTTAATTTTTTCATGTCTATGCTGTTACCCACAATTTTGATTAATTCAGTACACCAACATTATACTTGTAAAAAGTGCAATAACGTATTGGAAACCAAATTCAATACAGAAAACCATAATCACTTCACCAAAGGGAGTAGTTATTTCACAACAGCAATAAAAAACGAAGAAAAGTGTCTATCCTGTTACTATGGTTGCCATGGTTACAGTAACAGGATAGACAATTGTAGACAAAAACGTCGTTAAATTTTTTATCTTAACATATAGGTGCAAAACTAATGAAATATTTCGTTGTTTGAACTCATCTTATAATAAGGATATGTACCGATTATCAGGTTATCTACATGTTGATATCGTAAAATATCAGCTGCGAGACATAATATGAAGCTTTTTGTCGAGTGAGCGTAGCGAACGAGATCAAAAAGCCTTCATATAATGTCAAGCAGCTGATATTTTACAATATCAATATGCAGATAATCTGATAATCGATTTATCGGGCTATATTTGCGTGTTTCAGAAGTGTTTTCTTTGTTTCACCAGCACACAAAAGATGACTTGATAAGTTCGGGTCAAAGTTATTAACGTCGGTTCAAACATTATGACGTCGCTGATATGTCCGGGTCAAAGTTATTAAGGCCGGTGTTATATAGCCATTCTTCCCCCATGCCAGTTTTTCCCCCGGGGGAAAGACTGGCATGAGCCAATGTTTCCCCCGGGGAGATTTTGGATTATTGTCATTCTCCCCCTGCGGAAAGTTGACAATACGTATACATATAGTAACTTTTCCCCCATGCCAATCTTTCCCCCCATGATATAGATTTCAATATATGTACATGTATATGCATGTCTGGAAATTAAACCGAACAGTGTTAGAATTATATTTAGTTGTATACAAATTTGTTGTTCATTTAAATTTACACAAGTCTGTTTACAATTTTATCAGTCTGTCAATGTGTCAACTAGACTGTCTTCCTGTTCAGCAGTTTTCTATGTGTCCCCTAGTCTTTTTACATTTTTAACTGTCTGTCTCTATGTCCACAAGTCTGTCTGCATATTCATCAGTCTGTTTACATGTTTACCATTCTGTCTATGTCCCCTAGTCCGACTAGACTACATTTTCACTGGCTTTGAAATACCTTTCAGTGGAAAAAGCGAATACTTTTTACTTTCATTTCGGTGCTTTGTGTCTATTGTTTTTATGTAAGTGGTTATGGTGCACCGTACTAACGTTTTAGTGAAGTCAATTGCCAATGATAGTTTACAGTTTTTTCTTGCGGTTGGAGGAGGGTTGAGTTTCAGGCCGCCACATTCTTTATGTGTTGTTCCAAATCCAGGAACATGAAGTACAGTGATTGTTGTCGTTTCATGTTGGTCATGTTTTTTTCGTAAATTATTTTCTTATTTAAATCAGTCCGTTAGTTTTGTTTCAATTTTTTCACTATTTTATGGTCGGGGCATTTTAAAGCCGACTATGATTTATGATGGTTTCTCGTTGTGAAATGCCGTACGGTCCCATCGGCCTTTAATTACTTACTACCACGTCGAATTTGTATCATGAGTGCTGGAAAGTGTTCGACCCTATGCATCTGAAGAGCAGGTGGGATTTTTTGTTGTTGTAGATCTTGTACAGCTCAAACTATACTGTGGTTATAAGTCCCTGTACTTCTGCGTCTCCCGTGCTGGCTAGAGAGGGTGTTCATATCTTCTCTGGGTTGGATGAAGTTTCATCCGTATCGGACTTTTTCTCCTGAATTAAAGCTTTAAGTCGACGAGTATTCCTCTCTATCCGTGCTTTTGGTGAGTTCTATTACTTAGTAATTATACTTTGCATGATTTATCATGTGAAGTCATTTCACCATTGCCATATTACTTTGGAGACATCATAGACGTCTGTCCTGGGAAAAATCTACTACTTGACCAGAAGTGGTTAACCTGATTGTATTCATTTAGTCAATGATACCAAGGGTTCACGAAAGAGAAAGGATGTAATCATCACATCAGATTGTGTTTCGTGTGTATAAATATAACATATATATATATCTCTATAAATACCTATCAAATGTATAGTCGTACGATGAAGCTTTGGTAACTATAAACTGATAGAAGAAAAGTGACTATTCTTTTTTTTCATAAAAAATTCTTACCGTGACGTCGCCGACGTTACATTACAAGGCGGAAAATTTAGCTTCTAACGCTAACTGCGGAGGAAAAAATGGCCTAATCCTGGTTTTCCCCCCATAACGCTGAGGGGAAAAGTAGGATCATGCCAATTTTTCCGGGGGGAAATATTGGATCGATCCAGTCTTTCCCCCCGGAAAATTTGGCATGGGGGAAGAATGGCTATAGGACACCGGGTCAACGTATTTGACGTCACAAAGACATGATACGGAATAATATTTTAAAAGAGCTGAACAGAGTGATATAGACAGTGGGACGACCGATAAAACGTCTTAATCTTCCCAATTAAGCATTTGCAGGTGCAATACTGATATCGGTAACAGGATAGACTTTTATATAGTGATATATCAGAAACGTACGTTCCTGTTACCAATGAAATAAAGAGAAAAGTAAACTAACTTATGTGGGATTAACTTGATGTTGGGTTTATATGAAAGGGTGAAAAAATGCCGAACAATATAAATTGCTATCTTAGAGTAACTTGCATTACTGGTGGTAATTTTTACAACCATTGAAAATCAATTTTTAGAGGCATTTTTAAGTACAACCTGGAAAATTGGCAAATAATCTATTATATTACAGAATGAATATATATAGAAGTTTATTGTCTTGAAAAACATCTAATTGGCTACGTAAAACAAGCTTAACATTTTATCTAAACCTTTTCTTAATAACCCAAAATTTCTTTTGAAAATGGTAACAGGATAGACAAAATGTTGTACCACCGATCAAAAAATGTTTCAAGATATTCTTGTGTGACATCATCAAGATTGCAACTTTTATTATGTTGTTCTTAAAGTACTGTTTGTTTTGATTTGCTTATGTAGAGGATTGTTTGAATAAGTAACTTTTAATATTTTTTTCAATTTCAAAATTCGACATTTTTTTTAAATGACCCAGCTACAAACAAGTCTGATATCATAAGACATTCTTAGTATGTCGAAGTGATGATTCAAGCACGGTTAATAGAAATTAAAATTGATTTGAAACATGTTTTTGTCAGTGATGAGTGTGGAGGTCAAGTTGGTTAATTTATGATGGAATCTGTGCACATGATGTGACGAAAGGGAAGTAACTCTTGCTCAAATAGTGTCTATCGTAAGCTATCTATAGATAAAGGATATATCATGTAGAATAGCTGTAAGTGTTCCTATAGTAACATATAATAACATATAATAACAAAGTTTCCAAGGACGTGAACTTCTGTTAGGAGGAGCATATACACATTGATAGATAACACTGTGTATCGTACTTTGTCATAAATATTGAACCCGCCGACATAATCATGATCCGTGTGTTTGTTTATGGAACATTAAAAAGAGGACAACCAAACCATCATTTGATTGAGAA
>CM034353.1:103842358-103889531 GCA_019925275.1 Mytilus edulis | reverse complement strand
C
Organism: Mytilus edulis; assembly: GCA_019925275.1. Lineage (NCBI taxonomy): Eukaryota > Metazoa > Mollusca > Bivalvia > Mytilida > Mytilidae > Mytilus > Mytilus edulis. The sequence goes on along the minus strand of CM034353.1, from coordinate 103,889,530 downwards.
TTATATAGGGAATCACTGAATCATGACTTGAGCGAGCCCCCTCTTAGGTCAGTCAGTGGGCCCCCACTTAAAAAAATTTCTGGATCCGCCACTGGATATACAGTATCTAACAGAAGATGAAAAAGGGAACAATATGGTGAATTTTAGAGATTTATATTATTTCATGTACATGCATTTGAAATATATCAGATATATTGTTTGATTTTTTTTAGTTCTAAGTTCCAAGGTGACCTAGCTTCCATTTTAGAAATCGGATTTAAATGCTAGTCTATCAGAGGGATTTTTCCTTTTAATTGGTTGTAGATACATGTATGGAATCTTATTTTACCATGAAGTCAGATTTGAAAATGACTTTGGGAATGAAGATGTTGTAAAGACTGAATGTCAGTTTTAGTCTTATATACAAACATGTATGTACTTTATAATTTTAGTCTTGCATGTATATAATTATGTGTACAATACATATATCACTGATTCAGTGGCAATGGTAAATAGACACTGACAAGTCTTAGATCTATAATATTTTATAGTTTTGAATGTTTTGTCCATTGACTAAAACTAGGTGGAGGTTTGTGTGTTCTTATTTCCAACAGAGGTACACTCAACATATATCAATATGTGCATTAAGCAAATTGATAGTTGCTAGATACGGAATGATTATACAACAAGAAAGTTTTAACCTGTGTATATATATACTTAAAATATGTTAAAAAAAATCATGTCTTTTTCAGGACTTCCGAATCCAACCATGTAGTATGGAATGTCGTTGAGATGTGGTTTTGGTCAATGGATGTTAATGAAGGACCAGTAGTACAAAGTATATCACTGGATTTAGCTCTTTGTCTAAGTGTATTATTAAAGTACTTTGCTTTGAGCTCAGTTCATTGTTATGCAATTCATTCTTTGTGAAATAAAGATTTGACAGAAGACTCTCATGTACAAGGATTTGTCAAAGTAGTACCATCTCTATTTACAATGTAAGTATTAGGGAGATAAAAGCATTCTATTTTGATTTGAACCAAACATATTATATAAAAAAAGAACAAATTTACCCAAGAATGCTACTCCCACTACTAGCAATATGATGCTAGGTTGTTTTAATACATCTGTAGACTTTACTGCCTACTTATGACTCAGTCCTGAGTGTAAATGGTCCTTCAACTATGTGGGGAAAAAATTATAAGGCCTATCTAGGCTTATCAATTTTGAAACTATATTTCATTGTACATATTTGAAATTTTTATACAACCACAGAAATTTTTGCAGTTGAAATACATGTAGGTATCCTGTCGTCGTCTTCCCAAGACGGATGGTTTCCAGATAATAACTTCAGTATAAGTAAAAAGGAAGCCATTAAATTATAACATAATATTTATAATCATAAAAGGAAGCTTGGGATTGTTTTGGGGCGGTTATATATATATAGTCCCTAAGGTTTATGAATAAGGGTTCCAAAGGTGCCCAAAACAAGCATTAATCTTGTGTCAGTACAAAAAGTTGTGTATAAGTATTTCAATTGTTTTGAAACTGTACCATAATATTTAATACCATAAGTAGAAGTTTGGGGTCTATTTTGTGGGTTATGGGGCAAACAGTCGAGGAATTGAGGGCCAAAAACAAACATTTTTGTAGATTCAAGGCAATAAATTGGAGTTATCTTTCTTTGTCCAGAATGGTTGTTGAATTAATATTACCTAAAACCATTGCTTTATGAAATCTTCTTTGAAAATTGGAGTTATCTGTCTCTGTCCAGAAAAGTAGTTGAATCGACTTAAAATAATGCTATGTATACAATATACAATGCAAAATTCACTTTACTACCAACTGATAAATTTAAGCAGTCTTTAATAGCCATTCAGTGATTACAAGCACTTTGATTATCATTCTAGGGTTATCCCCTTTCACAAATGGAAAAATTTCTCAAGTTTGTCTCAACTAAATTTAGTGAAATGTGTATACAAATGCTTATTACCGGTACCTCTAAACTTGGTTTAAGTTCAATTTTTAGCAGCTTCACTTTTACAGTTCTTGATTTATGTACCTTTATAACGTTATATGCTAGCGGAGGCATCATCACCATGACTGTATGACATTTACCCTTTAATACTTTATGATGTATTAAAATGAGTAGTTGAATAATTACTGTTGCAAACTCCATTAAAAATTTGATTTGACATCATTTTTATACAACCGCAAAAATTGAAAACTTTTTGGTTGTACATTGGTATCACGTTGGCATCATCGTCTTCATCCAAAGACATTCGGTTTTCGCACTCTAACTTCAGTAAAAGTAAAATGGAAATATATGAAATTTAGACACAAGATTTATGACCATGAAAGGAAGGGTGGGATTGATTTGGGGTATTTTGGTCTCAACAGTTTAGGAATAAGGGGCCAAATTAGCATTGTTCTTGGTTTTTGCTCTATAACTTAAGTTGGTTAACAGAAATCTATGATATTTTAACATAAGGTCTATGGCCACATAAGGAGGGTTGGGATAGATTTTGGTAATTTTAGTTCCAACAGTGTAGGATTTAGGGGCCAAAAAACAGGCCCCAAATAAGCATTTTTCTTGGTTTTTGAACAATAACTTTAGTATAAGTTAATTGAAATCTATAAAGGTTTATGACCACAAAAGGTAGGTTTGGATTAATTTTGGTCCCAAGGAATAAGGGGCCAAAATTAAACTTTGTTTGATTTCATCAAAAAAATGAAATACGGTATTGTGCTTCTTTGATATGCCAAATCTAACCATGTCCAAATTCTTAATTTTAGGTCCTGTTTTCTAATTGGTCTACATTAAAGTCCAAAGGGTCCAAAATTAAAATAAGCTTGATTTTAATAAAAATTGAATTCTTGGGGTTCTTTGATATGGTGAGTCTTAACATGTACTTAGATTTTTGATTATGGGCCCAGTTTTCATGTTGGTCCAAATCGGGGTCAAAAATTATTATACTAACTGAGTATTGTGCAATAGCAAGAAATTTTCAATTGCGCAGTATTCTGCAATAGCAAGAAATCTTCAATTGCACAGTATTGTTCAATACCAAGAAATTTTCAATTGCACAGTATTGCACAATAGCAAGAAATCTCCAATTGCACAGTATTGTGCAATAGCAAGAAATTTTTAATTGCACAGTATTGCACAATAGCAAGAAATATTCAATTGCACAGGATTGTCCCTTTTTCAAATTGGTTTACATTAAGATCCAAAGGGTCAAAAATTGAACTTTGTTTCATTTCAACAAAAATTGAATTCTTAGGATTCAAACGCATTGATCTCAGGAATTTCTTCACTGTCGTTCCCTCAATAACTGCATTAAACAGTTTCTAATCATTATTCATTCGAAACCATTTTATTATACCAATGTCTCACACACACAACATAATATAGTATACTGTTGTCTATTAGTCCATCATCCACACTTCAGACAATAACTAGAAAACACTTCCCCTACTTTCAAGAAAATTTGTTGAAATGTTTATATCTATTGACATAAGCTCCACATCGATTTTATAAATTTTAGAATTTTCATTATCATGTTATGAAGAGAGATTTTATCCTTAAAAAAGAGAGAATTTTCCAATTTTGAACAATAACACAAAAATGCATCCATCACCTTTAATTAAACTTTGGTGAATTGTTTACACCATTGACCTAAGGTCCCTTTTGATTGTAATAAATTTCAGATTATACATTTCTGTGTTATGAATTTTTATATATGCTAAAAAAAAAGAAGGGATTTTATAGTTTTTGGACACCTTTAAGTGCAGGAGTTTCTGGCTACATTGAAAACCCATTGGAGGCCTTCAGCTGTTGTCTACTCTATGGTTGGGTTGTTGTCACTTTGACACTTTCCTCATTTCCCATCTCAATTATTCACATAAACACTTCCACATCATTTTATAAAACTTGGGTGAATTGTCTATGTCTGTTGACTTCAGCTACATTCCAAAATTTAAAACAAGATTAACAACTACAGGTCCCCAAATAGCCTTCAACAATGACAAAAGCTCATACAGCACAGTCAGCTATAAAAGACCTTAAAATGACAAATATAAAACAACTGAAATGAGAAAACAAATAGACTAATAATTGTACAAAACAAAATAGTTCAACCTTTAAGCAAACTTAAAAGGAATCAAGACATATCATGCGCTTACAGTGCAGCTATTTATTAACAAACTCCATATTCAAACACTCAAACAACTAATTCACAGAGAGGGTGGAAGTTGAAGCCCCCCCTTTTTTTTTATCAGTCAATGCATTTGAATGAAGACATGTACACATCAACTCAATTTGTTAATACACATTTCCAGTCTAGCTTTCAATACATTTGTAACGACCTTTAACCCCACTGACAATTTGCGTCTGTGTCCATACTTGTAAATATAAAAAAAAATCTGTTACTGGTGAAACTAGTTTTGTAGTCAACTTTATGATTCTGCGTATGACATTCAAGGTAGATCCAGGTGTATTATTCAACCAAGTAGAACGGAAGTGTAGTGCAAATACTGATCTACAGGTGACGTTATGACGTTAGAGTACAGTAAATGAAAACTAGATAAGTGTTCGATTTGTTTGAATTCAAATAAGAAATCGCTCTGAGGTTTCTCAGTCTTTTTCGGTCGCCTCATTGTCAGATTAATAAATTTGGTATAAAAACAAGTAACTTTAGTGGTCGTATGGACAATTTGTTTACACATATATGTGTTATATATATGTTGTTAAAGCATTAATAATATGCTATATATCCTTATTAGAGGTATGATGACATGGTTGAAGCTCTTAAGTTTTCCTTGGTAACATTTGTGTACGTTTCGACAATACAGTTTATCGACAGGTTGTAGGTATTGATTCCTATGGGCACCACTTTCGTCCATTTGATAGCAGACTTGTTATTGTTCTGTTATGAAGTGTGAAGTTAAAATATGAACAACAGTCTAAATAGCATTTAGTTGATACATTCGTCACTTACCGATATTTATTCGTTGAATTATTAAGAATATTTTGAATTATCTGCTGAATTTACCCAAAGAAAAAATAACGGGATAAACTGTGATTTCCTATATTTGCGATATTTCATTTAATGGGAAACTATACACAAAAATATAGGACAAAGGGAACACTTCTTCATTCCTTTGTATTAATTTTTCTTTTTTGAACGGAGATGTTCCTTTGGAACTATTTTACAGTGTTTATATAACACTACTCGTTCGGTATGTCTGTGTCTGTAGCCGCGTTTTTTGTTTGGGGTTTTTTTTTTTTTTTTGGATTTCAGTTAACGTTATCTATATATTACTGTTAAATTATAAATTCAGGGATTTTGGTGCAAATTACTTAAAACATTCACTGACAGTTACAAAGATATGGTTTAGAAGTTTGGTTGTAACTGTGAAAACTAATTTTAAACAAGACTAGACATCGTAATGTTAACGTAGATATTTTGTTTACCGGTCCCGGATATTCAAATACGAACGAATAAACGTATCGTTCTTTCAAATAAATTCATGGTAAAAGGTTGCCATTTCAACACTGTAACTGAATCATTGAATATTGTAAATTATTGGTATAAATATTGATTTTTTTCTCTCATTAAATTAATATCAAACTTTATATCGTTGTTATATATACATATGTAAAGTCACGGTTCTACAATTTGTCGATACCTCCTTATTACCTGTCATTTCGGGGTGTTTTCTAGCTTACCATAGGTATGGATCCCTTCAAATCAAATAATGGTAATTACGCCATTTGTCTTTTTATATCTCTATCCACATTACAGCCTGTTTGAAACAAAAATTATTCTGCAAAACCATTTTCATTTCAATTTTATAAAGCGATAAACATTGCTTTTAGTCTACAGAGTTTATCGTAATTGTCTTCTACAAAATATGTGGCATGAGAATTTAGAAGTTGGATAAAACACAATCAAAAACAAAATTCTCTTTTAATATGCTTAAGATGATTAGGAAAAAATACCACCATTTCAATCTACATAACACCATTACGAACACAATTCCATTTTAAATATTCTAATGATGTTAAGAAAATACACAAAATAACACCATTACAAACTCAATACCAATTTAATATTCTTCTTTGTGTCAATAGAACAAAATCTATTCATCTATATATTCATATACATGTATATAAACGTCACAAAAAATACGCCATTTCTTGTGGCGTTGATCACTTTCGTGTGACACGCAGTTTACAATTCGTCGTGCTCTGTCGTAAATTATAGCTGGAGGTATCTGTTATTATTCTGCGGATTACATGTTATATATAAAAATAATATTAAAAAGATAGAAATCGACCTGATGCAAACGAAAATCAATACCTCTGTAAACCTATTTTGGGTTAAAATAATTTCTACAGAAAGTCTGTGATTGTTCCAAAGTAGGTTTTCATAAGAGGACAACCTTTTTAAACGGACCAAAATGCAGCTTTTATATCATAGTTATTCCAAATTCGATCAAAGTCTTGGATATGTATATGTGTTCATGAGCTTGCATAAGGTCGATTTCTATCCGAAACAGCTCATGTATTTACTTATTTCTCTGTGTTGATTGCCACGTAGTTTTTTTTTCATTTTAACGGTATTATTAACATTGATATATACTTATTACCTTTTTGTTGTCGAAACAAACAAAAAAATATCACCACAGTTGAACATTATAAGACTATACGCGAAATACAAATATAAATATTTCATCTAACACATTAAACAAGTTCATGCACCTAAGGTGTACCTCTGCTAACTTGTTTTAAAAAAATTCTTGATTCATCCATAAACAAAGAATTGTTTTGGGAATCTATACAAATTACAAATATCTTATCGAAACCAGTCAATTATTTTAAACGGCTTTAATTCATATTGTATGCGACCAAACTTTGGTATGCGACGTCACGAATGTCAAGCTTTCATATTTTTTGGCACACTAAATGCAACTATAAAAAATACAAAACACACAAATAAATACAAAAATAGACAAAATATGTTTAAAACAACAGCAAGCAAATTGTAAGGTAATCCAGGTGCTTCGGATAAGTAATTGAGCAGTTCTTTAAAGGCCTTTGAAACAAGACAAAAGTAAAACTGAAGGTAACCCAGTGCTATGGATCAGAAAAAAGTTCATATAATATAATACTCTTCTGTTGAAATATATGATAAAGCGTATAATACATGGCAAAATCCGTATCACATGCCGTATCACCCTCGACCAATATCATCCCTCGGTCTTAAGGCTCTTGGGCTGATATTGATGTCTCGGGATGATACGACATAAATGAGCGCAAAACAAAACTTCACGGTATTTGAAAACGATACGTATTGCGCTAATAATTGTATCAAAGTAAATTATACATTTTTCATTGTCGTTTTATACGTTTTTGGATCTTTAACTGTTGTTTTTAATGTTCCATCTTTAGTTATGGTGATAGTAACATTCATAAGGAAACTTTAACTAAAATACATTCATATACTGAGTTTAAGTTTTACTGACGCTTTTATTGGAGTCTCTTGGTTGTTGATAACGAACACACTCAGAGGAACACAGATGTCTTTCGCTGACTGTGCTATCAGAGGTTACCTGCTTTGTGTGATGTTTATGGCATCGATGTTTCAGGTGTTCGGAATTTTTTGCATTGTACGAAATATGGTAATTTGTTTACAGTCAAAGTGTTTCATGAGTCAAAAGAAAAACAAAATGTTTATCATAATAATGTCATGGGGACGAGCTATTCTACTAAGTAGCATCGTGTCGGCGGTTACTGTCAAAAGTAACAATGACGCCCGCGTGCGCTCATTTGATAGTTTGTTTCAAGCTCAAAAATATACAGCATATGGTACACTTTGAATCATTTTTGCCATTAACCAGGTTGGAGTTGTGGTTGCTATGACAATTGTATTAGTATTTCTTAATCAACATCAAAGGAAATGGAAAAATTAAATGTTCGAATCCGACATTGAACTGTGCACAACAATTGGTATCATAGCTGTTTTATTCTTTGCTGTAAATACTCCTCTAACTGTGGTGTATTTACTGGATGGGTTTTATTTAAGGAATGACTGTAATATTTTTTCTGTCTATGAAGAAATAACATAAAAAAATTGGTGCACACTGAATAACGCGCGTAGCGGGTTATTTAACAGGTGTGCACCACATTTTTTATGTTATTTCGAATAGACAGAAAAAATATTACAGTCATTTCTTATAATTTAATGCTAAATTCCATTTTAAACCGTAGAAAACCATGAAAAAACGTTGATGACGTCACGGTCACATGACTAAATTATGTCTATGGGCTCATAACAAAATAACGTCAGCCAATCAGAAGACGCGTTACATCCAAAATTAAATTATACTGGTATGTCATCATCTAGAATTATAAGGAATGCGTCCTTTTTGTTTGCAGGAATAAATTCAATGATAAATCAATTCATATACCTTTTCAAGATTAAATACGTTCGAGATTAAATCCGAAACAGTGTTAATAAAATGTGTGCATGTATATCCAAAACTAAAATTTACCTCAAAATATTTCAGAAACATCCTCATCAATATTATTGTTTATTTATATATTATCCATTTAACATGATTAAAAAATCTTATCCTAATGTTTGTATTTTTTTTACTTCTTAATCGAGTTATCTGTATTGGGTTGATTGTGTGGCTTAATTTCTCCGGTAGTCTGATGTTTACTCTACATTAACATTAATTTAAAAAGCAACTTATGTGCTGTGAAAGCGAGAGTTACTTTGCTTTACTTAAATTAAAGAAATATTGGAAGAGTTATAAATAACCATGAAACGTCTCTTTGTTTTAAGAAAAGCATTTAATTTACTATCGAGTTGAATAATTGGAAAATCATGATTGTTGTTTTTAATTGCTTTCGTGTAAATACTGAATGTATTTATAGCTTGGTATGAGTAAAAGATTGAAGATTTTAAATGAAAAACACAAAAGATAATTGTTTTTAACAGCTTGGTCCCTTTGATCTGAAATAATGAAACAATACACTATTATATATTACTATACATGATAAAATTTAATCAACACACAAAAAAAAAGAAACGTAGTCAGAATCTCACTTCATTTTGAAACAAGTCAATGAAACAAAAGTTATAGCAATACACTAACCAAAACATGATAAACAGTTGAGATAACTGTATTGTATTTGAAGCTTTGCGGACGTCCATCGGTAGTTTTACTGTCGCAAATACCCGTTTACCTGTCTCCGCTCCGCGTCGCCAGGTAAACTAAATTTGCGACAGTAAAACTACCGATGGACGTCCTTAAAGCTTCAAATACAATACAGTTATCTCTTAATTCAACACAAAATAAAACGTTGACAGAATCCCACTTTATTTAGAAAGAAATATATTTTTTTGAACAATACACTATCCAAAACATGATTAAGATTTAGTCAACACAAACAAAAATGCTGTCTCACTTTATTTTTAGACCATGAAAACAATTATACTTATAAGAATACTACTTGCCAAAACTTGATTACAAAGTTATTAAACACAAAACCAATTAAAATTGGGCGCGAACATGTAGGGTGCGAAAATGAAAGGGGGCGAACATGAGTGGGTGCGAACGTGAATGGGCGCGAACGGACCCGGATTCGAGTACGATTGATACGATCATGAACCTTAAAATGCGAATGATATAGTTGATGGAGTTGATGAACTCTTGTTTACTCGTGACCATTGGATACATTTGGAAAAAAATAAATGGATCTATTGAATAGATTAACTTAATTGACTTCAAATGATAGTAAGTAATCGACAACAATTGATCATATAGCAGAAGTCAATTGAATCGACTATACATTTGTACAATAATAGATAGTAGCTTTTGACAACAGTCTCTGACAGTGTCGAGTCAATCGATTGTCACAATACTTTTGTCAGTCTACATTTATTCTAGATTTTTTTTAATTTAGTCAAATCCAGTTGCTCTTCCTTGTCATAAAATGATCGATGTTTTCATTATATAAAAATTAAAGATGCCTGATAACGTAAAGATAAAAATTAAAAGTTAAATTTATATTGAAGTCATTGAAGTCGGGATGTATGTATGTACTCGAGATTCCGCCAATCTAGACGCACCCCTTGATTGATTGCAAGGGTACAGCGGATCCATGTACACTCCCTAAGGATTAATGGAGATGTGTCCTTTACAATATTATCCCACCACCAGAACAATCCCCACCCAACACCACCTAAGGGAGCGTGTAGGACACCGGGAAGTCTGTTATTATGGTGGAGGAAGCCGAAGTACTCGGAGAGAACCACCGGGCCACTCGGTGGAAACAGACAAACCAGAGAGATATCAGAAGATTGATCTCCAGGTCAAAGTAGGGGACAACTTTGACCAACCGAGGCCCCCAAAGTACCCATTCTAGTTTAAACTCCGGTCTGGGTACCAGAGATGTGTGTGAGAGGGTGAAAATTACCCTTCTGATGTACTGATATTTTTAGCACCCCGAGTGAGAATCGAACTCGGGACCTTCAGCACTGTAGCCATCGGTCTTAACCACTAGACCACGAACTCACACATGCGATATTTATTTTATTTTACACAGCGACATCTGTGGCAACTCTCACTTCCGGTAATGCTTTGGCGGTACAAAAAATATTTCAAAATACTATTTAGAAAACACAGAAAGAATGCAATCTAATAGAAACACTTAATACTAAGGTAGCTTCATCATTTTGTCAGAAAATTGTCTTGTTCCACACGTAATACAACAAGAAGCATACGAAACGTAAAGATAGGGGAACAGTGCATGCAGAATTTTGATGTGTTTTTACAAGAAAAAAATTCTGACAAGTCACTAGTTTTCAAAACAATAGCAGAAAATAGATGATAAAGATACAACTGTGCATGTCAATTAAATATATCTGTTAAACTCTAACTAAGTCTACAATTTTAAACATCTGAAAATCGACACAACTTTAATTGGACATAGGAAGATGTGCTGTGAGTGCCAATGACTGACATGACTGAATGAGACAACTTTCCATCCATATAACAATTTAAAAAAAGTAAATCATTATAGGTCAATGTAGGGCCTTCAACACATACTTTTAAGCATAGATGACTAACACATGTAACAACTCGGTCAACTGTTTATGTAGTCATAATTACAATATCAAGATCTGGTCAGTGTTGGTATTATGTCTCATTACTGTTGGAGCCTAATTATATCATGCACATTTAAAATGTTTGAAACAAATTCATTTGATACCCCTTATCCCCATTTTTCCGCCTTTACTGGACATTACAAACTTTCGCGTATAAATCAGGGATCTCCATGGATGAAAATTGAACGATGGAGGAACTTTCACCATCATAAACCGTATCTTCGCTGTACAGTTTAGTGCGATCGAAAGTGTTTCATTCCTCCACATAAGAATAGGTGAACATGCTAATTCATTACTTATTTTAATTATATTTATTTGAATTTCATTATAAATACTATATGGGCAGGAATTCGCTAATGCTACTTTAGTGTGACATTGTAAGAAAAAAATAAAAATCATTATAAGCTTCTAAATTTTTTACAAATTATTGCTACAAATGGTGTCCTTCTATTTGTAACCAAAAAAATCATTTTTAAACTTGCATCAGTTTGGAACCAAAGCAAATAATGAATTTGGAGCATGTAACATGGACACTTTTTCAAAATTGAGATTAATGATTCCTTAACTTATTCAACATTCAATATCATATATATTGATCACAAAACATTGTCTATCATCAAAACTCTAAAATGTATATTTTCATTTCTTTCAGAAATTTTGTGAAAACAAGTTTCCTCTACTTTTCTGTCAATGTTACATGCAATGTTTAAGAGATAAATACAGTAAGAATCATTTTCTGTCTGAACGTGTAAAGGCTCTTTTTCATTGTGTTACCCTCACATTAAAAAATTGCATTGATATTTTTGCAATTATCTCATTTCTGTCATAAAATAGTGACTTAAATGTTGCATGTAACGTGGACACAAAAAAATATAAATAATGAACCATGCCAGAATTGACCTTAAAAGATATAAAAAGCCTCCAAACAACCATCTGAATGTAAATTATACAATTATACTGCCACATTTCTCATATATGATATTATTTAAATAGTGGTTAATACCAAAACCATTCACCTAAGTTTCAGACAGCAGACATATTTTTTAACTTTACCAGGAGAATTATGCTTGTTCATGGTCACTGGTACACTATGGAAGGCTAAATTAAAAGATATTCAAATGTCAAAATAACCAGAAAAATAAAATTAAGACCAAAGATAGATCAATTGATGAAGGAGTCATCAAAAATTTCCACAACATGAAACATTTTTATATCAGTAAGTAAGCAACCTGTTTTTTTATGCACAGGGATGAGATTGATAAGAAGACAACCACACAACCATCAGCATCCACAAAGTTTCTCACTCTATAACTAATACTGACAAAGTAAGGGTACAAAATGATTACATGTATCCCTCATTCATGTGACACAGTTACACTTAAAACTAATAGTATGAAAAACCAAGACAAAATATGGACAAATCTACGAGAGGTTGATACAGCTGCATTTATTGAGAATCTTAATTTCAATCGTTTACATAACTTCTATAAAGAACAATTTGGGTTTCATCTTTGAGGTTGTTGTCTGATAGACATATTACCCTATATCTCGTTTTATTTTTGCTGGTTAATCTTACATTTATGATAACTTTTTAAGGTTTAAACAATAAATTTTATTTGAAACATTCAAAACAAGTTTCTTGTTTTCTGTCTCCAACATCTTCAACTATCTATCTGAAAAAAGAAAAAAACAAAACAACAAATAATCTACCCTCAATCAGAACCAAAATCCATGCATAGATTATAAAATTTACAATAATATAGAAACTCTCAAATATCTTGTTTCGATTTTTCAATGCCATTTCATCTTGAAAACTTGTTACCTAAACTACAGGAATCCACAATTTAAAGGGCCCCATAATGACCAGTGTAAAACAATTCAGAAGAGAAAACCAACACCCATTAGACCATAGTCCTGTTTTCAACTTTATTTGGCCTTCTTTTACTTTTTTGTTTCATGTAGCGTCACTGAATAGTCTTTTGTAAACGAAAAGTGTTTCTGGCCTACAAAATTTCAATTCTGGTATCTATGATGAGTTTATTATTATTATTTTGAAATCAGAAGGAGCCTGAACCTCTTATAATGCAAAAGATATTCTGGAATGTCAATTATTGGCATAACAATTAAAAAAAAAATGTTACAAATTGAGTTCCTCATGATTTCTATATAAATGAGCATCAATGTGTTGACTGGTGAATGAAAAGGGATAAATAAACAAGATTTTGAAATAACTATCTTCTACACTGCTGTAGAATGGTCAAATTGGAAATCACTAGTATGTCTGCATACACAGTCACTATCATCTGGTTTTCTGACACAGAACTACTATCTGACTGGCTGAAAGGACCGTCACCACCTGACTCACTAATAGGGACCTTATCAGACTGGCTAACACAGAAATCATAATCTGCCAGGCTGATAGGGTTATCACCATCTAACAGGCTGAAAGGGATATCACCATCTGACTGGCTGACAGGGACATCACAATCTGACTGGCTGACAGGGACATCACCATCTGACTGGCTGACAGGAACATCACCATATGACTGACTGACAGGAACATCACCAACTGACAGACTAATATGAACATCACCATCTGCCAGGCTGACTAGGACATCACCATCTGTTGGCTGACAGGGACATTACCCTCTGACTGGCTTGCAAGAACATCACAGACTGACTGACTGACAGGAACATCACCAACTAACTGATTGACTGATATGTACATCACCATCTTCAAGGCTGACAGGGACATCACCATCTGTCTGGCTGCCAGGGACATCACCATCTGACTGGTTGACAGGGACAGTTTCTTTTTGCAGCATCTTCCTGAGAGTTTTCTTCATCACATGTATTGCTGATCATCTTTTTCTTTCTTAGGTTTATATTGCCTGTAGATTTTTTTTTATTAAAAATTGCAAGTAAATTTTCAAGACTGACACCAATTTTGTTGTCAATGAAGAAAATACACTTCTAAAAAGAATATCTATATTTAGAAATAAAGATAAAGTTTGATGGTGGTAAAACAAGTTAAATTATCAATAATCTCTTTATAGAGCAAAAGGAGTAAGTAAATGTTATCAGTTCTGTTCATGCGTGTAACATTGACAGAAAAGTAAAAGATTGTATGTCAATGTTACATTCATGCAGACCAGAAGATGAAAGTGGTGTGCTTAATAGTCAACTTTGGAGAAATAATATAATTGCTGCCCAGTAATATCTAATTAATCATTTAGGTTATAAAATGTTATATAAATGTCTGACTTTAAGGAAGTAATACCTTTGCATGTAACATAAAAAATCTTGACACAAAATATTGTTGTCAATGTTACTAACTGGTGTTAAAAGACAAATTAAACAGGAAAACATGAAAACGCTTTAATTTTGTAAAATAAAAATAAGATAATAGCTCCATATGGCAGTAAGTTTTGTTTACGCATGTAACACTGGCCTGAACATGTAAAAGTCTAAATAATAGACTCTGTCAATGTTACATACACAATTTCTTAATGAAAAAAAAGTTTAATTTAGGTTTACCTTATACATTATTTTTTAAAATAGGTATCATAATAATAACTTTGAATATTAAAAATTAGATTAACTGTTGATTTCAACACAGTAAAATCTTCTCATGTAACACAAAAAAGACCTGATACAAAAATCGTAGTCCAATGTTACTCATAAAGTTATCATAGGAGCATCAAAGAAATTGTGTGATGACAATATTTCAGATGTTAGTCATTTATAAACTCAGATAAACTCATTTTAAAGCTCATAACAGAGGTTTGGAAATCAATGCTTTTAAAACATTATAATTCTGGGTTATGTATGTAACATTGACAGAAACACCAACAAATGATGAGGAAAAATTGCTAGTCAATCAGGAAAAAAATAGACACAAATAATTAAAACTCATTTGTTTCTTAAATATCATTTTAATGAAGCAAATTTAAATTTCAACAAGATTTTATTGATTGAATAATTGTATGCACATTTATTAGGTTGTAGCATGTAACCTGGACGCAGAAGATGTGTCAATGTTACATGCCTTTAAACGATAAGAATTACAGGTAAATATTGTAAAGTCTAGAAATCAAGAAAGATCAACAACTTCTCTGTTAAGAATTCAGCATAAATTTACATTTGATTTAATATTATGCACTGGCCAATTATGCTTTAAGTGTAATAAAGTAATATTGTTTTTATTCTGGTGTCAATGTTACATTTTATGTTTTCAAATTAAGTGGCCAGTTATCTTTATAATGCTGAGAATGAATACAAGTACTAGTTAATCAAATTGGCAATTAATCTGTGGTATTTCATGTAAAAAATTAGATTGATAAGGCAAACCGTACAAAAAAATGCTTTTGCATGTATCATAGACACCTTTCCTTGGTAAATATTTTCGTGTCAATGTTATGTACAGAAATCTCTCCAGCAATACAATGAATATCGTAAGGGTCAAACCTGTTTAAATACAAGATAAACTTATATTTTTTGACAAAATTGCAAAGCAAGTCACACATCATTATCAAAGAACCTAATTTACACAGAAAGTGCATGTAACACTTCATTGTGAGGTCAAATTAACCTCGTCCCACTCTCTTATCATCTGCTTGATCACTGGTAGATGCCTAGTGTGAAAGATGACAAAGCCACATTTTAATGTAATTGTCCGTGGGTTGAAATGTGAAAAAATAATTATGGTAATGCTTACTATAAAAAGTATACAACTGTTATAAAAAGATGAGTATTATTGGGCAGTATTGACACGAAAATGAAATAAATTTTCTTAGCTTCTATATTTTTCAAACTTTAGTTGATTGATAAAAATCATGAAATCCAAATTGTACCCATTGTTGACACCTTTCAAAATTTGCCATGCTGGACCAATAACTTGTTTCCAAAGCTAATCAGCTAATGAAAAGGTGCATGTAACATTTGTTGACGGGAAAAGTTACATGCACTTGTCCATTTTCAAACGTATTTTATTTGCAGCAATAATCGGATTCTGTACAAAATGGGGTTTCTAAATGATAGACGGATCATTTTGCAGTTGATTTTCAACTATTATAGTAGAACAATGCTTCAGGCATATTCTAAATATGACTAGGGGTTTTGCCACTGCAGAAATGTCACACTTTTTGTCTACAGTTTTCAACTACCAGCACATAACAAGTGCTGATTTTTTGTTGATTTTTTTAATTGGATCCATTTTTTTTGCATTTGGCAATAAAGACTAACCCACTTTGATATCTAAACAATGTTTATTCTCCATATTTGCATGATTTCTTTATTTTTTAATTGGATAAACACTATTGACCCTAAAATTTCACTAGTGAATTCCTGCCCATATACATGTAGAAGTATATATATTTTTAATAATTGCTGTTTGTAACCCTTCAAAGGCCAAGCCTTCATGCCCTCTCCCTTTCCCTTAGTCGAGAATGACCAATAGCTATCACGAAGGTCCCCATGTAGTATTCTTGCTATATTTGGAAATTATTATGGGGGTTAAAAATCATCTGGAGCTTATTTTTCACAGACACTGTCAAATTCAGAAGTCGTGAACCCATTAACGGAATGGCTGGTTTGCAGCAACGATAAAACGAGTCGTACTGGTTATGTAAAAGGTTAAACAGATTTGTAAAGCAAACGTTGTCAAATGAAATTTTTTTAATGACTTTATCTAGCAAATCGATGCTATGCAACATGCATCTTTCGAGTCTGAATAGAAACCGGAAACGCGGATGTATCAATTTGATCGTAAACTACGAAATGAAATCGGAACTACGATACAATATTTCTTTACAGGAAATATTAAAAGTTTTTACTTTTTAACTTTGAAAGTAATTTTATATTATCGTTACAATACAGCAGTACTCAAGTTATTTGCGATGAAATAATAACTACTGTTTTACGTCTTATTTTATACTTCTTAAAAAGGGGGATGCTGATTGCGTAAGTCAAAATAAGAACACGTGTTCGACTTGTTAAACTTTGTTACTGGATTATTAATTTATTTATTTAATCTGAATTATCATAAGCATTTGTGGAAACTTAGTTAAATAATTCGACAAATGAATCCTCAGATAATATTCTCCTGTCTGGTTTGTTGATCTACCTGTACAAGCTCAGGTACAAGTGATTAGCGATTTTAATCCGGATATCCCTCAAGCGTTACAACTGTATTGGATTATACTATTAAAAAAACCTGAGGGTTATACAATTACATGCATTTGATTATAATTGCTAAAAAATGGCGTCAGGCTATAAAAACCATTACAGCTTTGAACGATGGCGGAAGACAATTGAACGATGGCGCTGGTCATTTGACGATGGCACAAGACATTTGAACGATGGCGGGTCGCCATCGTTAAACAGCCCATGGAGATCCCTGTAAATTACATGAATTATGACGTCATAATAGAAAAAATCTGAAACCAAAATGGAAAAGGGATTGTTGTATGGCTTTAAAAGGTAAAGCAGGACAGATTCTCAGGTGAAGTGGGACATATTTCAAAATACTTGAAATAGAAATAAGGTGTATATAAAGAAGATGTGGCTTACAACTATAGGTTACCTTATAGCTTTCAACAATGAGCAAAGTCAGCCTTAAAAGGCACCTAAATGACAAATGTAAAACAATTGAAATGAGAATACTAATTTATGTACTAACAATGATCTGCAAACAAATAACATGTAACAGCAACAAACGATAACCACTGAATTACAGGCTCCTGGCATGGGACAGGCACATACATTCAGAATCATTTATTAGCATTATGATCATTGAACACCCAAAAGCCCGTTTATATTTCTAGAATACATGTATATATGTTATTTTTTTAAATGATCAACCACTGACACAATGACTAATAATACATCATGTACATGCACTGATCAAAAAGACTATGTACTTGAGACATATGTGATTTAAACAAAATGGGTGCCTAAATCAATTTATTTATGGGACAGAAGTTTACTTGAATCTAATTTCCTGCTGCCTTATTGAATAATTATTTCGTCCAAATTATTATTATTTATGGATATTCATGCAAACAGGACACAGAAATCAAATTTCTGAACATTTAACATGTTTAATGAAAAATTAAATGTGATGTATCATCATGTAGTTAGTAATCAAAGGTACCAGGATTATAATTTAATTCGCCAGACGCGCGTTTCGTCTACATAAGACTCATCAGTGACGCTCAGATCAAAACAGTTAAAAAGCCAAGAGATGCAACTAATCGTCAGACCTGAAGGGCAGAATCTATGCAAGTCCTGCAAAACTCGTTGCTGTGCAGGTCCTGATGGCCGGCAATATTTGAGTATGCTTGGGTCCGCCAAAACTTAATTCCCCGTCGGTCCCGGCAGAGTATTTTGTTTATTAAATTGTGATCATCTTTAATAAAAGTAAATTTCCTTTTCCCTCACTTTTTCTTACTTCGGGAACCAGTATTTCCCCCCAGTGACAGTTTTTTTGTACCATGTTCATCTCGCCCCAAACCATTCCGCGTATTTTCGTCATGTTTCTGGTTGTAGAAATTTTCTCTTCAGGAATGAGGTCTTTTAAGCATAGTTGATAAGTTCAGGAAATATGTCATGGCCGATAAAATTTGTGAGTGGGTCGAAACCCAGTAAAAGGCCAAACCAGTCACCTATTCAAGTTGATAAAGCTGTTAAGCGGTCCTTGTACGAAAGGAGAAACGACCTGAAAGGTCATTCTACCCATAATGGCAAAAGGGGCGATCATGGTTACTTTATAACAACAACATGATGACATGCACAATTTGCATTTCGCATGGGAAATGTATGAGTACCATAATATATATGTAATGAATTATAATATATTCACAGTATTCAATAAACTACAATTGTTATGAATCACAGGTTACAATATAAAACAAAATCAAAATTAACGTTTGTTCAATAGCATCTCATTTGATTTTTAACCGGATTTTTGTGTCAATGTCTGTTATTGATTTGGGGATGTACGTCGACCGCCCGCCCGGCGGGGCGGTTGGGCGTGTGGCAACCAAATGTTGTCCGTGCATTTACTCATGAAGCATTCAAACAAACCTTTTAAAATTTTAATATGTTGTTACTAACAACAAAATGGAGGTCAAGTTCAATAATGACGATTTTGACTTTTACCGTTCAGAAGTTACGGTTCTTGAAAGTTTAAAAAATGTTGTGTCCGTGCATTTACAAATGAACCGTTCAACCAAACCTTTTAAAATTTTAATATGTTATTACTGACAACAAAATGGAGGTCAAGTTCAGTAATGACGATTTTGACTTTCACTGTTCAGGAGTTACGGTTTTAGATATTTTCAAAATCCTAGGTAGGTGGACTTAGTTATTTTTTCTTACTTTATGCATTAAGGGCACACAGTTTGTCCTGCTAGAGGATCATTTTCTATCTAGTTTATATGTTGTTATTGTTGACAACATGGAAGTCAAGTTTGATATTGATAATCATAAATTTTACCTATTAGGAGTTTTGGTCCTTGTAATATTGATAAATGCCAGAACACAAATAAATGTTAAAGAATCCGGTTTACAGTCATTTTGACAGCTCTTGTTGAGTGAAAATATAGGTCTGGTAGAAATGTGATGGGTCTGGCAAAACTTCTACCCTGTAGGCCCAATGTCTGACAGGAAAAAAAAACTGTTTGCATCTCTGAAAGCCAAACAAATACAAAGTTGAAGAGCATTGAGGACCCGAAATTCCAAAAAGTTGTGCTTCGTCTAAGGTAATCTACTCCTGGGTGTAAGAAAATCCTTAGTTTTTCTTCGAAAAAATCAAAGTTTTATAAACAGGAAATTTATAAAAATGACCATATAATTGATATTCATGCCAACACTGGAGTGCTGACTACTTGGCTGGTGATACCCTCGGGGACGAAACGTGTGTGTTAATAAAAATATACAGTAAACATTGTATATCTCCCAAGTACGGGGGAGTATACTATAGACTTTATCGTCTATAATATACATTTACAGATATTTTGACTTTAGTAAACCTTTCTCTTTCTTTACAGTGGTCCTTACCATGTTATTTATAAGAGTCCAACAGTGTAAACCTATATTAAAGATGTCATAGAAAGTGATGGATCTAAAAGACAGTATCAGTATAGAGGATTTGTCAGCTGTTGCTGAAGAAGGGCAGTCAACCAATATAGACAATGAATACTCCTTCAGCCGGAACAAACCTCTGGCTATGTCTACTGTTGCTAGGGGAAACGGGTAAGAAGCAGGTCAAACTGATTTAAAAAATACAAACTTGGTTATATAAGTATGTCAGCAATGTGGAAAGTCATTACCTTAGATTAAAGAATGAGAAAGATAGAATAAAGATGTGTGGTGTAGATGTCAACGAGCCAACAAATGTTTGACAAGAAAGTGTTTTATGTGCTGTTTTACCACTTGCCTAGGTTAGATTAACATTTATTGATTGATTTTGTTGATTGCATTATGCTGTTTTAGCACAAAAAGGCGAGCCTAGAGGTAAAGGGGACTTGAACACCTACGTCCTACGATGATGTACCAAGTACATATTGTAACACCACTAAGGATGAATGAACAAATTCTACTCACCACTACTATCTTATCAATTTCAAAAAAGAAGCCAATATTTATCATTCAATCTTCAAATTTGGACATTGGTTACTTTTTATCAATCTTAACTTATGCTTCTTATCTATTGTAGAAATAAGGCACGAATTGTAGATGATGTCAAAAGTGGTTCATTTATTAATAACATTTCTGTCTCTACGCCCCCTGGTGGAGAAAGTAATCCATCCATACATCAGTTGAGATTATCCTTCAGTGCATTTGACCAGTCAAACCAGTTATTGAAGCCCAGAGAAGTGACTGGTAGTAAATCAGAACAGCTCCTTTCACGACAGGATGACAGTTTATTGTCTCAGAATGACTGGGGTCATCCTCCATATGGAATAGGGTAAATTTACTTAGAAAATGAATAATTCATGAACAAACAGATTACATCAATCACATACACCCTACTCCTGAAAAATGGGATGCACCAATGATAAACAACATATGGTCCAGGTTGTCTGACTTGGTACATGCACAAAATGTTGTGGAGATAAAACAATTTTATGTGTACACAAATTTCCCCTGTATCTTTTCTAGCTCATATGCTGTTAAACTAAAATGCACAATAAAAAATGTACCCAGTGCATCTATAAACAGGATGAGCACTTAGCACTAACTTGACCAGAAAAATAAGATAAAAACACATAAATTGGAAAACAGAGTCTTTTAAATGCCACCTACACAACTACAACTGACTATTTAAGATGTTGCTAAGATACATATGGATAAAAAAAATCATGTATATATCTGTATAGAATTTGTAAGAGGGGTGTTTTTGTTACGTGTGACTTTCACAACAAGTTTTGCCAAGATTTTAATACAGGCCTTTCTAGCTTTCAACCCTTTGGTCTTATTTAAATGTCATAATTTGCTTGTTTTGGTTTTAGGTCAGGAGGATATGAAGCCAGTAGAAATTCTTCATTGGGTTTAATTCAGGTGGATGCAATGAGTGGTAAGTAAATATATTTTTAAACAGACTCTTAAGGAGGGTGGGTATGCTGTCTTCCATCCATGAGTCTGTCAATCTGTCACCCACCAATGAAGTTGGCATCAAGCTTCCAGTGAGAATACTATACTGTTTGATGCATTTCACATCCTTGACTCAAACTTTCTGGTTTTATACATTCTTACTTTTACATGTATGGGCCAGTGAACATTTTTTTGTCCCATTCTTCTCAAGAACTACAAAGTAGAGCTTACTGAAAATTTGTATCGTGCATCATGTTAGCATGCTTCCTTTGATAATTTTCCACGTCCAATGTGCATCAACTTTCTGTTTACTGATTCTGCATAATTGAATTTATATCAGGACCTACAAACTTGCTGTGATACTTTGAAACAGCAACCCAACAATACAACAAACTAAAAGGACATGTTGAGGTCAGCACACAATCTACAGATCTCTATACAGTTTGCCTCTTTATCGCACTGAGTAATTGTTGGGACAGAATCATTAACTTTAGTCAAGTTTTCTCATATGTGTTATGGCCTGAGCTCAATCAACTTTAACAAAACAAATCAAACTAATTGAGCATCAATGCCATATCAGTTGAATTTATGTTTGAATTTTTAAATGTAATATTTGCTGCTTATATGAACCAAACATTTAATTACAGTTTATGTACAAAGTAAACTATTTTTTCCCAGATTTAACTGGTAGTGAATTTAATTTATACATGCCTGGTATGGATCAGACAAAGACTGGAAATAGATCAGTTCAAGGATCCAGTAGCACAGAAAATAAGACTGGTACCACTTTGCAAAGTTCCAGTCAAGGAAACAGCTTGGGAAATAGTCAGCACATCAGTGATAATCAGCCAGCCTTTTTCAGGTTTGATAACATGCTGTTTTTTCTTGTTTTTATACGCCCGTCGTCTTTTAGACGGGACGTATTATGGTATACCGTTGTCCGTCTGTCCGTCCGTCGTCCACACTTCGGACAATAACTCAAAAACGCTTTCACCAATTTCCATGAAACTTAAGTGAATTGTTTATATCTATTGACGTAAGCTCCCTTTCGTTTTTTTTTAATTTCAGATTTTAAGTTTTGGATTTATGGGGCTTTATTCATAAAAAAGGGGGGATTTTCAACACTTCGGACAATAACTCAAAAAGGCTTTCACCAATGTCCATGAAACTTTGGTGAATTGTTTATATCTATTGATGTAAGCTCCCTTTCAATTTTTATAAATTTCAGATTTTAAGTTTTGGATTTATGGGCTTTATTCATAAAAAAGGGGTGATTTTCAACACTTCGGACAATAACTCAAAAAGGCTTTCACCAATGTCCATGAAACTTTGGTGAATTGTTTATATCTATTGATGTAAGCTCCCTTTCAATTTTTATAAATTTCAGATTTTAAGTTTTGGATTTATGGGGCTTTATTCATAAAAAAAAGGGGGATTTTCAACACTTCGGACAATAACTCAAAAAGGCTTTCACCAATGTCCATGAAACTTTGGTGAATTTTTATATCTATTGATGTAAGCTCCCTTTCAATTTTTATAAATTTCAGATTTTAAGTTTTGGATTTATGGGGCTTTATTCATAAAAAAAGGGGATTTTCAACACTTCGGACAATAACTCAAAAGGCTTTCACCAATGTCCATGAAACTTTGGTGAATTGTTTATATCTATTGATGTAAGCTCCCTTTCAATTTTTATAAATTTCAGATTTTACATTTCCGTGTTATGAATTTTTATGCTTAAAAAAGGGGTGATTTTCCAATTTTGGGACAATAACTAACACTTTCACAAAATTTTATGCAACTTTAATAAATTGTTTATATCTATTGACATAAGTTCCCTTTCCATTTTTATAAATTTTAGATTTTACGTTTTCTTAAGTAATGAATTTTTATACTTCTAAAAGGGGGATTTTATGAAACTTTGGTGAATATATTAATGTAACATCCCTTTTGATTTGTATATATATTTCTAGTTGATCATATAAATTCATTTAAAGCATAAAAGACAAGTTAAAAGAGCAACGGGCGTATCATGCGCTAAAGCGCAGCCCTTATTTTTTTTTGGTCACATACAAGGGAAACTGAAAAGGGCAATGCAATTGATATTCTTGACCTTGACTGCTTTACATTATGCAGCAGTGCTGAACAGAGATGAAATGTTTAACTTGCTTGTTTTTGAATACTATGAAAAATTGCATTGGAATTACTCTCACATGCAATTCTTCCTGCTATAGTTCTATCAAACTAATATCAGCAATTTCTGAAATATCAATTATATATATCTTTGTATTGTACGCACTCTCACATGTACTTTTCTTGTCAAACCCTTATCAGAGGTAATATATCAGCAATATTGGGTCTAGTTGCAATCAATGGCAACCAACTATTTTAAAAGAGTTTTGCCCTTGGAAATAATAATTATATGAAAAATTCTATTGTAAGCTTTTTAGCTCACTTGGACCAAAGGGCCAAGTCAGCTTTTCCCATCACTTGGCATCAATCATTTGTCATCGCTTACTTTTACAAAAATCTTCTCCTCTGAAACTAATGGCCAAATTTAACCAAACTTGACCACAATCATCATTGGGATATCTATTTTAAAAAACGTGTCCGGTGACCCGGCCAAACAACCAAGATGGCCGCCATGGCTTCAAAAAATCTGACAGGGTAAATTTGTTTATCAGGTCAAGATCTATCTTCCCTGAAATGCCCCTGAATTGGTAATTTTAAGGAAATTTTGCTGTTTTGGTTATTTTCTTGAATATTATTATAGATAGAGATAAACTGTAAACAGCAATAATGTTCAGCAAAGTAAGATCTACAAAGAAGTCAACATGACCAAAATGGTCAGTTGACCTCTTAAGGAGTTGTTGCCCGTTATAGTAATTTTTACCAATCTTGTTATCTTTTACAAAAATCTTTTCCTCTGAAACTACTTAGTCATATTTAACCAAATTTAGCCACAATCATTATTAGGGTATCTTGTATTAAAAATGTGTCTGATGACCCAGCCAACCAAACCAAGATGGCCGCCATGGCTAGAATAGAACATAGGGGTGAAATGTAGATTTTGGCTTATAACTTTTGAAACCAAAGCATTTAGAGCAAATCTGACAAGGGGTTTAATTGTTTATCAAGTCAATATCTATCTGCTCTGAAAGTTTCAGATGAATCAGACAACCTGTTGTTGGGTTGCTCCCCCCATTGGTATTTTTTAAAGAAATTTTGCTGTTTTTGGTTATTATCTTGAATATTATTATAGATAGAGATAAACTGTAAACAGTAATAATGTTCAGCAAATTAAGATTTAAAAATAAGTCAACATGACCAAACTGGTCAGTTGACCCCTTAAGGAGTAATTGCCCTTTATAGTAAATTTTTCACAAGTTGTTAATGTTTTTTAACTTTAACAATTTTTATTATTTTGGTAAATTTTTGTAAATTTTCACAAAATATTTTCCTCTGTATCTAAAGGGCCAAGTTTATTATAGATAGAGAAAATTGTAAGTAGCAAGAATGTTCAGTAAAGTAAGATCTACAAACACATCACCATCACCAAAACACAATTTTGTCATGAATCCATCTATGTCCTAAATGTTGACCAAGGTGAGCGACACAGGCTCTTTAGAGCCTCTAGTTCAAATTTATTATAAAATATGCAACACAGGGGACATTAGAACTTGATAAGCTTTAACTATTCAAATTTATGCAGTCCTTAAATAATAAAATAAAAATGGTTTACAAGTATGGATATTTAATTTTATCGTGTTGTATTAGTCTGCTTACAAGCCTACATAAAAGGAGTAGGTTCAGTAAGACCCCTTTTTGGCCCCAAAATGTTGCAGTTTTACAAAATTGTAAAAAAGTAAACTTTTAGTTATTTATTGGAAAATAGAATGTTTCTGCTACATAAGTATGGACGGTTTTTGACAATACAATGCACATATATCGGGTACTTGCATCATGAAGTCATGCTAAATTACTGAAATCTTCACAATTTTAGCATTTTAGTTAAATTTTAGACGGTTTCCGTCTTAAATGAAAGTGGCAGCATTTGTGTTCATTCTTAATATTGAAATGTAAGTTGTATTTGATGATAATACATAACATATGTAAAGTTTGAGGATGAACACGGATGTGGCCTTTTTCATTCTTGACAATAACCTTCTGAAAAGTGACATGTTTTGGAATATTTGATAGATTTTTCATATTTAACCTTGAATCGGAGCGTTATTAGTATCTGAATCAGTCAAAATCATTCACATAAACTAATTGAATTAATTGAAATAGTCACTTAAGTGTTTAAAAAGTGTTCAAAATCTTTCGTTAGATGAACCTGAAATTTGAGGCCAAAATCAGACCTTTCCAGACCTACTCCTTTGCTATTCGTTGAACATTTAAAAAGTGGTTAACCTGTACGCACTAAACCCACAAATAGGTAACCCACAAATAATAATGAATCCAATGTATTTGCATACTTGTATATATATGCATAAAAACAAAATGAATATAAAAAATGTAGAAGTAGTGAGATCACAATGAGCAGCACAAGTGTTCAGCCTCCCCTTTACCTAGGCTCACCTTTAAGTCCGAGTTCGCATAAATGGTCAGTCCTGTCGGTCCTATCGGTCAAAATGAGGCTCGGATTAGTATATTGAAAGTTAGTGTCGGACCACATGACTGATGTAAAAACGGCCGTTGCAGTGCCTTTTTTATCGGTAATTAGTTGTACCGCAACTAATTCCAATATGTGTTTACATCGGTCTTCAGATGTACCTGCTGCAAATTTCCGGTACTGGTTTCCTGTTATAAACAAACTAAAACCTATGGAAACTAAAGTGCCGATCTACACGTGGCCTGCTAAATTTGTTCATGGCAAACAATAGGTGATTGAAATCTTAGATGGAGATAACAAATACAGAGAAAATGATTCAGATGATGAAATGGATAGAGAAAATGACTTTAATTGAACAATCAGAAGATCAGAACTGGTCCTTCATTATTAATTTGTCCGTGGCTGTGAAAAATAAAACTAATAATAATAAAGTTATTATTGGATAAAATATGTTATTATTTTTATTTTAGGATCAAATTGACAGATTTTTTTAGGACTGGCTAGAACTTTGTAGGACTGACAAATAATCTTGCTTTGTCGGTCCCATGAACTCTGTTAAGTGCTGAAACAGCTTAATGCAATCAACAAATTTAATATAATAAATGTTAATCTAACCTAGGCAAGTGGTAACCCACAAATAATAATGAATCCACTGTATTTGCATACTTGTATATATGCATTAAAACAGAATGAATTTAAAAATTCTTTGATTACATGTCCATGACTCTAAACACTAAGATTCTGTCTAAAATGATCATGGTCAGGTTTTATTCCTGATAACCAGCTATGGAGGAATCAATCAATTATTGTACAGTTAAGGGTGTTCTATCTCTCCCACACATCTAGTTCTTTCATTTACATCATTTCTAATACCTGATGTTTTCAGACATGATGTAGATACAGTTAAGAAGAAGCCTTCAGATAAACCAGCACCAGTCCCTGAAGGACCTGTCAGACAGTCACTGGTGTTTCAGGAAATGTTCAGCAATCAGCATGATGGGGATGTGACCGTACCAGAGGTCAACATAGACGAGGAGCTGATGCAGTTAGATGATGATTTCAGTGACTTTGATGACACTGGTATAGAGGATGTAGATTGTGATAAGAAAGGTAGATAATTATACAATAAGATCTAGTGACTTTGTTTTGTGATAAGAAAGGTATATAATTATACAATAAGATCTAGTCACTTTGATTTGTGATAAGAAAGGTAGATCCTCATACAATAAGATCTAGTCACTTTGATTTGTGATAAGAAAGGTAGATCCTCAGACAATAAGATCTAGTGACTTTGTTTTGTGATAAGAAAGGTATATAATTATACAATAAGATCTAGTCACTTTGATTTGTGATAAGAAAGGTAGATCCTCATACAATAAGATCTAGTCACTTTGATTTGTGATAAGAAAGGTAGATCCTCATACAATAAGATCTAGTCACTTTGATTTGTGATAAGAAAGGTAGATCCTCATACAATAAGATCTAGTCACTTTGATTTGTAAATAATATTCATGATTCAATTTTTGTCGAGCCTGCAACTTTTGTTGCAGAAAGCTCGACATAGGGATAGTGATCTGGCGGCGGTGTTAGTTCACTTCTTAAAAGCTTTATATTTTAGAAGGTGGAAGACCTGGATGCTTTATACTTTGTATATAGATGCTTCATGTTACGAAGTTTCCGTCAGTTATACTTTGTATATAGATGCTTCATGTTACAAAGTTTCCGTCAGTCACATGTCCAATAACCTTGACCTCATTTTCATGGTTCAGTGACTACTTGAAAAAAAAGTTCAAATTTTTTGTAATGTTGAATTCTCTCTTATTATAAGTAATAGGATAACTATATTTGATATGTGCGTACCTTGCAAGGTCCTCATGTCTGTCAGACAGTTTTCACTTGACCTCGACCTCATTTCATGGATCAGTGAACAAGGTTAAGTTTTGGTGGTCAAGTCCATATCTCAGATACTATAAGCAATAGGGCTAGCATATTCAGTCTATGGAAGGACTGTAAGGTGTACATGTCCAACTGGCAGGTGTCATCTGACCTTGACCTCATTTTCATGGTTCAGAGGTTATAGTTAAATTTTTGTGTTTTGGTCTGTTTTTCTCATACTATATGCAATAGGTCTACTATATTTGTTGTATGGAATGATTGTAAGCTATACATGTCTAGCGGGCAGATGTCATGTGACCTTGACCTCATTTTCATGGTTCAGTGTTCAAAGTTAAGTTTTTGAGTTTTGGTCTTTTTATCTAATACTATATGCCATAGGTCAACTATATTTGGTGTATGGAAATATTTTATGATCTTTATGTCAGTCGCGCAGGTTTTATTTGACCATGACCTCATTTTCACGGTTCATTGCACAGTGTTAAGGTTTTGTGTTTTGGTCTATTTTTCTTAAATTATCAGTAATGGGTCAACTATATATGTTGTATAGAAGCATTGTTAGCTGTACTTGTCTGCCTGGCATGGTTCATCTGACCTTGACCTCATTTTCAAGGTTCATTGGTCTTTGTTTAGTTATCTTGGTTAATGTTAAGTTTATGTGACAGTTGTAATAAAGCTTAGCTTTATACTTAGGACTATCAACATAATATCAATAATTAGTATAGAAGGCGAGACATTTCAGCGTGTGCACTCTTGTTAAGTTTTCCTATTATAGGTAGTGAGACCTTGGTCTAAAAAATTTCAAAATATTAGGTAGTGGTAAACGAAATGAACAAACTTAATAGTGTTGTAAACAGTCTGTTAATGACTTGCACTATAAAAATAAGGAGATGTGCTATGATTGCCAATGAGATGAACTATCCACCAAAGATCAACTGAAGTAGATGTAAGCAATTATAGGCAACAGTGCAACCTTCAACAATGAGTAAAACCCATACTGTATAGTCCCCTGAATAAGGCTAGTTTTGAAGTGTTTTGTACCCTTTTAGAGGATTTGCTTATTTTAACTGTTACAGAAGAAATTCTTAGTAATAGTGCTTTGTATTATTTGACTATTACAGATGTGACACAAGATAATGGTGTTTTAGATTCTATCTATCTTAAAATGATGTCTAGCGGTGGAGATGGAGCAGAACTAACACAGAATACCAAGTTATTTCCCAGTCTTAGTAAAGTCACTCTTTTTGATGGTATGTTGTTTTGAAATATTATCTTAAAAATCATTAGAAATTTTATATAGAAGCAAATTTTGACCTACAAAACTATTTCATCAGTTTTCCTCACATTCTCATCAACTTTGAATTATAGTTGACATATTAAGGAAGGAAGTCTTTTATTTTGATGCTGTGTGCCTAGTTTTTAGCTTGATTAATATAAAATTTAATAAAAAAAAGAAAATACACAAAAATAATATAACAAATTACTGAAATTTTAAGACTTTAAAAATAATTATGGTACTGTAAAAAAGAAATATTTCCACAAAAAGCAGATCAAGTTTAAATGAGGACAAATCATTTTTACCGTTATTGAGTTATGACCCTCTATAACGCTATATGCTAAAGGGGGAAGTCATTATTTGTGTTTCATGGACATCTATCTTAATTATCATCATATGGTTCGATTTTGTCAAATTATGCGTAAAAAACAGTGATGATGAGTTAGGTAAACGTCCACTGGATACAGATTTAAAAAAAAGGGGGGGGGGGAGGGGTCACCATCTGTGTCCCATGGACATCTACCTCATTTATTTATTTCATTGTCCCATATATATCCCAGTATACTTCCTGTAATTACTACATAACATATACAGTAAAAAGCCATTCTACACCATTTTTAAAGGACGCCATTTACCTGTGAAAGGTAAGTTTCAGGTTGAATAGTAGATGAAATATTTCTTTTCTAACATTAACATATAGAAATTTGAATGTTTTTTAAGTTAACCAACCATTTAATGCATTGAATGAGTTAGTGTAGATTTTTTTATTGGAAACAAGTTTTTATGTGCTGTACATTGATGTAATAAAACATGTTGCTTAGTTTGCTTTATATTAAATATGATATGTATATTACAGCATTATGTAAAATTAATATTTAATAATACCCTTACTCTAAAAATGGAGACTGACTATATGGCTATCACCTTGTCCGTCCATTTGTCTTAACACATTTTGCTGACACACTTTATCTCAGGTATTTATGAACAGAATGATTTAATATTTGATCAGCAGATTGACAGTGACGAGTTGTGAAAGAAGAGGGACGAAAGATACCAAAGGGACAGTCAAACTCATAAATCTAAAACAAACTGACAACGCCATGGCTAAAAATGAAAAAGACAAACAAACAACAGCACACACGACACAACATAGAAAACTAAAGAATAAACAACACAAAACCCCACCAAAAAACTAGGGGTGATCTCAGGTGCTCTGGAAGGGTAAGTAGATCCTGCTCCACATGCGGCACCCGTCTTATTGCTTATGTGATAACAAATCTGGTAAATAGTCTAATTCGGTAGGTCACATTCATGAAAGGGAAGGGGATTGTAGTTACGATGTAAGGAACATATCCGATATCATTTGTGAAACGGTTATTCCAGTAGTTTTTGATGGAGTTGAAGTCCAATCAACTTGAAACTTAGTACACATGTTCCTTATGATATGGTCTTTGTAATTTTAATGCCAAGTAAGAAATTTTGAACCCAGTTTCACGGTCCATGGAACATAAAAAAAATTATAGTGTCTTCTTAATAATCATCTCCTGCTTAACATATGATTCTAAACTTGTTTTCGGTTGTACAAATTAACACTGGTGGGCATTTGGTATCATGCCAGCGATAACAGTGTCTATGGAAACTTAGCCTTGAAGATGCAATAACATTCTACCAATCCATATTTTAATGACAATCAAACAGAATTTAAAAGCACGTTATGTTTGTTTTTTCTTGACCAGGGATAGTGACAGACATAAAGCATATACAGATAGAGTAAAAAAGAAAAAAATATATTTATTAAGATAAAATATTTAAAAAAAGAAGATAATGCACAACATTAATTAATTTATTTTTATTTGTTTTGTTCTGTAGAAATAGGCAGTAATGATGATTTAAGGGATGTGGAGGGAAAGCAGACTGGACAAAGTAGTGAGATAGATACAGAAGATGAACTGGAAATGGCTAGACAGGTAAAACATTGTCCATTAACTGGAATTCAGACAGGTAAAACATTGTCCATTTACTGGACTTCAGACAGGTAAAACATTGTCCATTTAATGGACTTCAGAGAGGTAAAAACATTGTCCATTAACTGGACTTCAGACAGGTAAAACATTGTCAATTTACTTGAATTCAGACAGGTAAAACATTGTCCATTAACTGGACTTCAGACAGGTAAAACATTGTCTATTTACTTGAATTCAGACAGGTAAAACATTGTCTATTTACTTAACTTCAGGCAGGTAAAACATTGTCAATTTACTTGACTTCAGTTAGGGAAAACATTGTTACTTTTCATGACTTCAGGAAATACTTTTGCAGTTGGATATATGTAAACCCATAAAACATTATTTATCCACGTGGTTAAATTTTGTTTCATTTAATTTCACAATCAAATGATTCTTATTGAACAACATATTAAATGACTGAATATTTTTTTCAGTCTATGGGTTTAGAAAGAGAAGTAGGAGCGGGTCAGTGTTCAGATAACCGTGCCTCTATACCCAGGCCAGGTTTGTTTACATGCATTGCTACACAAACAGAAAAAAAAACTCATAATGTGTTTTGTCAATAAATTCTGTTATGAAATAGCATTGACAATAAGTGAGAAGATTTCATGAACAAAAAATAAATAACGTTATTGATTTAAATGATAGAAATTATTGATAAATTATAAGTTGATGTGTTTCTATCAGTCCTCAGTATTTATCTATAGTAACTACCAGATTTCAGAAGTTAAAAGTAATATTTTTTAGAATTAGGAAATATATAGATCTCTTACAGACAAAGTTAATTTCAATTATCTTTAAATAAGGGGTGGAAGGAACCAGTCAGCAGGAATCATCTGGTACACAGATGTCAATAGCCATGAGACAATCAGCTGAAGGTGATGTAGTTACCTCCCCTGTTCCTGGTGATGGTGGTGGAGGTGGGGATGGCAGCAGTGGATCAGACAAGTGAGTTATCTCCCTTACCAATGAAAACAGTAATAAGTTGTTGTCTTGCATGTTATACACTACAACCAGAAATAGTCAGTAAAGATTTCAAACACACAATAAAAATATTTCGTAAGGCCACTTTTTTTTTTATTAGTTGGTTTACGGGATTCTTCTTAAAAAAGGAAGGGTAGGAGGTCGAAAAAAAAAAAAAATAAAATAATGAAAAAATATAGGGTAGGAGGTCGAAAAAAAAATTAAATATAAAAATTGGAATTAATACTGTTTTTGTTTTTTTTACCAAAAATGGAGAGAAACAAACAATGACGTTACTCTATATAATAGTATTATACTAACCATGTATGCAGATCGTTTCATAATTTGGTATTAATTCTTGCTGTTTTAATTTAAATTAAATGTGTTACAAGGAGTTCAATGTCAATGTAGATTGATGAAAGCAGATAAATATATGTCCCTGATGAAAGGGAAGTGTCTTTTCCAATTGCATTTCTCTTTGTTCTGTGTATTTATTTATCAAATTTAGATCAGGGAGTGACAAAATTCCTCATAACAATACAATCTTATCGAGGAAATACCATATGCGCTTTGCATGTCATATGCCTTCATATGTGGTACATGAAAACATGTCCTTTTTAGGCTTTTTATGCTATTTTACACTGCTAAGTAATAGCTTTATCTCGAAGTGTCCTGTGATTGTCCCTTTTTGTCGAGCCTGCAACTTTTGTTGCAGAAAGCTTGACATAGGGATAGTGATCCGGCGGCGTCGGCGTTAGCTCACTTCTTAAAAGCTTTATATTTTAGAAGGTGGAAGACCTGGATGCTTCATACTTTGTATATAGATGCTTCATGTTACGAAGTTTCCGTCAGTCATATGTCCAGTGTCCTTGACCTCATTTTCATGGTTCAGTGACCACTTGAAAAAAAAGTTCAAATTTTTTGTAATGTTGAATTATCTCTTATTATAAGTAATAGGATAACTATATTTGATATGTGCGTACCTTGCAAGGTCCTCGTGTCTGTCAGACAGTTTTCACTTGACCTCGACCTCATTTCATGGATCAGTGAACAAGGTTAAGTTTTGGTGGTCAAGTCCATATCTCAGATACTATAAGCAATAGGGCTAGTATATTCGGTGTATGGAAGGACTGTAAGGTGTACATGTCCAACTGGCAGGTGTCATCTGACCTTGACCTCATTTTCATGGTTCAGTGGTTATAGTTAATTTTTTTGTCGAGCCTGCAACTTTTGTTGCAGAAAGCTCGACATAGGGATAGAGATCCGGCGGTGGCTACGGTGGCTACGGCGGCTACGGCGGCGGCGTTAGCTAACTTCTTAAAAGCTTTATATTTTAGAAGGTGGAAGACCTGGATGCTTCATACTTTGTATATAGATGCTTCATGTTACGAAGTTTCCGTCAGTCACATGTCCAGTGTCCTTGACCTCATTTTCATGGTTCAGTGACCACTTGAAAAAAAAGTTCAAATTTTTTGTAATGTTGAATTATCTCTTATTATAAGTAATAGGATAACTATATTTGATATGTGCGTACCTTGCAAGGTCCTCGTGTCTCTCAGACAGTTTTCACTTGACCTCGACCTCATTTCATGGATCAGTGAACAAGGTTAAGTTTTGGTGGTCAAGTCCATATCTCAGATACTATAAGCAATAGGGCTAGTATATTCGGTGTATGGAAGGACTGTAAGGTGTACATGTCCAACTGGCAGGTGTCATCTGACCTTGACCTCATTTTCATGGTTCAGTGGTTATAGTTAATTTTTTTGTCGAGCCTGCAACTTTTGTTGCAGAAAGCTCGACATAGGGATAGTGATCCGGCGGCGGCGTTAGCTAACTTCTTAAAAGGTTTATATTTTAGAAGGTGAAAGACCTGGATGCTTCATACTTTGTATATAGATGCCTCATGTTACGAAGTTTCCGTCAGTCACATGTCCAATGTCCTTGACCTCATTTTCATGGTTCAGTGACCACTTGAAAAAAAAGTTCAGAATTTTTGTAATGTTGAATTCTGTCTTATTATAAGTAATAGGATAACTATATTTGGTATGTGCGTACCTTGCAAGGTCCTCATGCCCGTCAGACAGTTTTCACTTGACCTCGACCTCATTTCATGGATCAGTGAACAAGGTTAAGTTTTGGTGGTCAAGTCCATATCTCAGATACTATTAGCAATAGGGCTAGTATATTTGGTGTATGGAAGGACTGGAAGGTGTACATGTCCAACTGGCAGGTGTCATCTGACCTTGACCTCATTTTCATGGTTCAGTGGTTATAGTTAAGTTTTTGTGTTTTGGTCTGTTTTTCTCATACTTTATGCAATAGGTCTACTATATTTGTTGTATGGAATGATTGTAAGGTGTGCATGTCTAGTGGGCAGATGTCATGTGACTTTGACCTCATTTTCATGGTTCAGTGGTCAAAGTTAAGTTTTTAAGTTTTGGTCTTTTTATCTAATATTATATGCCAAAGGTCAGCTATATTTGGTGTATGGAAATATATTATGATCTATATGTCAGTCCCGCAGGTTTATTTGACCATGACCTCAATTGCACAGTTCACTGCACAGTGTTAAGTTTTTGTGTTTTGGTCTATTTTTCTTAAACTATAAGTAATAGGTCAACTATATTTGTTGTATGGAAGCTTTGTTAGCTGTACATGTCTGTCTGGCATGGTTCATCTGACCTTGACCTCATTTTCATGGTTCATTGGTCTTTGTTTAGCTATCTTGGTTAATGTTAAGTTTATGTGACAGTTGTAATAAAGCTTTATACTTAGGACTTTCAACATAATATCAATGATTAGTAAAGAAGGCGAAACATTTCAGTGTGTGCACTCTTGTTTGTGTTTTGGTCTGTTTTTCTCATACCATATGCAATAGGTCTACTATATTTGTTGTATGGAATGATTGTTAAGTGTACATGTCTAGCTGGCAGATGTCATGTGACCTTGACCTCATTTTCATGGTTCAGTGGTCAAAGTTAAGTTTTTGAGTTTTGGTCTTTTTATCTAATGCTATATGCCATAGGTCAACTATATTTGGTGTATGGAAATATTTTATGATCTTTACGTCAGTCGAGCAGGTTTTATTTAACCGTGACCTCATTTTCACGGTTCATTGCACAGTGTTAAGTTTTTGTGTTTTGGTCTATTTTTCTTAAACTATAAGTAATGTGTCAACTATATATGTTGTATAGAAGCATTGTTAGCTGTACCTGTCTGCCTGATATGGTTCATCTGACCTGGACCTCTTTTTCAAGGTTCATTGGTCTTTGTTTAGTTATCTTGGTTAATGTTAAGTTTATGTGACAGTTGTAATAAAGCTTAGCTTTATACTTAGGACTATCAACATAATATCAATGATTAGTATATAGAAGGCGAGACATTTCAGCGTGTGCACTCTTGTTATAAATGTCGAAGTGATTTTAATTGTCAGGCATTCTATGACAGTAGTACATGTTCTGATTTTGTGTTGGGATCTTGTTCACCATATCCCATCTCTGTTCCATTAAATCTTAATGGGTACCGTGGGATGGTATTTAGGTATTTATATAATAAAGCCAATTAATCAGACACCCATCCCTGGCAGCAAGTTAAAAGATCCTTCCCTTTAGTGACGTCTGGCAAGGCTATTTAAAAACAAATCTAGGATGCCAGGAAGCCTTGCCAGACGTAATAATTATTTGGACTAGTACCTCATATGTGTAATGGAACTAAAACAGCCCCTTTCGACGGGTTTCAGACTTTCTGATCAACACTTGAACCAAAGTTGACCCGCTGTCAACCTCACTGATTGTCTTAAACAGGGGTTCAAATTAGCGGTGGTCCGACCTTTTAAATTAAAATTCCCAAATGATCTCAAAAATAATTTTCATTTTTATTATTCATGACTGCGATGTTCTTTTTGTTCAACCACTAGATTTACACCGAAAATCTCGAACAATTAATGTCTAAGTAAGTAAAATCGTATCTGGTCCTCCATTTTCAACTGGTTCCTTTTCACCGCATTAGATCATGATGAAACATTGACTGAACAGGGAACCGCCTTTCAACTGGTTCCTTTTCACCACATTAGATCATGATGAAACGTTGACTGAACAGGGAACCGCACGGGATTTTCGAATCCACTCTGAGGGTATTCCGATTGGAAGAAGAAAGACCGATCTTTTTATATCATTCATGTTTTTATTTTTATTTGTACTTCTTCAAACAGAAAAGGGTTGGCGGAATTAAAAAAAATCTTCAAAATCGTTTTTATTTTTATTTTAAAATCGTGAAAAACAGGGTCGGCGGATCCGTAAACTAACAAATAAAAAAAAAAGTGGCCTAATAACCATGAAAAACTGCAAACATTTATGAGGTCATCAGTGAAAAATTGTTTTAAATTAGAAATGAAATAAGTTTTTGACATTTTTTTTAAATTTTGTATGAAGTATATTGCATATTTTTCAAAGTTAGAAACACCTTTGATTTCTGACTGTAGATTCTTTAATACCATCAATCAGAACAGGTATCTATTGATAGCCACCATAACTCACAGTCACCATATATATTTCTGTTCTGGTAGCTTATAATGAATGTCTTTTGTATCTTTGTCCAAGCTGATCAAATTAATCATTAACATTCATGAATTTACAGCGAAGACACAAGACGATCAACTGATGCCAAAAATTTTCTTGATACCTTCCGATCAAACTTCAAACCTGTGATGCCTCCACCATCAGGAAGTCTGGATATTGAGGTAGCTTCATATGTTTTTTTTAATAGGGTTTAATTGTTCTTTAGAATTAAAATTTATTGCATTTTCTGTTTATGGTGTCTAGTCAAGCTTTATATTGAAAATATCATAATTTATTTGAATGCGTTGTAGATTAATCTTCTGTGTACAACTTAGCAATTAATCAACATTGTTTTATATAGAATTCAAATTGTCTGGAGTAAAGGTTTTAGTTAGGATCATTATCTGATTTTGATTTATGTTAATGATCCTTGCATTTATTTTGATTAGCAATATGTAGTATCAGTAAGTAAATTATGTGTGACTGCACTAGGGTTAGATATTATTCTATCTGAAGGCTAGATAGTCAACTGTTATTAATGGGTGTAGGACATACTACAGTTTTCTCTCTTATTATATTATTATGTTGTACAATATATTGTTAATTATGTTGAGGTAAATAAATTGAAAATGCAATCCAAATTGATTTCCATATCACTGAATTGGATACATGTGTTTAGTTGATTATTAGCCATTAAAGTTATTAGCAACAATTCATCAATCCATTTTATATTTTGAGTTATACAAATGTCAAAATTCTAAAACTCTGCGTACTGTATCAACACCAAAAATTTGTTTTTTTTTAATTTTAAATCATTCCTGATATCAGTATTATGATTAGCAGAAATTATTTTGATTAGATCTTGACTTGAGTACATTTATCTTGTATCAGTATTCAGTGATATTTTAATTTCTATAGAAGGTAAAGGATATATTGACAATACAAATTAATTTCACTATAGCTCTCTTCATGCAAGCTTTATATTTCATCTTTAATTGGTGTTTGGCACCTGTTTTTCATCTCTTATTTCTGTTTCAATATCATTATCAACTTGATATTTGAGTTTCTTCTTCTGATTTGATAGAAATACATCAATCATGGTTTACAAAAGAAAAAATGAGCCTGCAGGAAATTTTCTATGTTCCCATGATTCATCAAAAATGTGACAGTTTTTGTAACCTTGACAACAATACAATGTGTATATTAGAATTCTGACAAGGATTAAATTTAAATTGATTATTTAGAATATGAGTTTATATTGAAATAGAAACTGATAGTAGTAAGAATGTTGAGCTCTACCAATTGTACATATATATGTACAAACTGTCAGACAACTTCTTATAGGAGTTATTGCACTTAAATGAATAATATGATCACTGGTTATAGCTTATCTGCAAGGAGATATAGATTTGGCTAAGAAATCATGTAAATAAAGTACAGTTAATGCTACATGTAACTAGATGTCTAGGCAAAACTGGTATACGAAACTTTATTCTCTCAATTTTGATTGGTATTGCTGATCATGCTCTGGTTTTTTAAAAGTATTTTTATGGTAAATTGGTAACAACAATATTTAATATAAATTTTGATAGGAACAAAGAGTGAAGCCAATGGGAGATGATCTTTTAACAGAAAAGGGCATGGACAGATATTCTAATTATCAGGTATTCATATACAATATATATACAGTCTGGTGCATTTGTGGTCACTGAAAGCAAATCTACACTCAGAAATTTTACATGGGTCATTAGCAGTTGTCTACAGGAATAATTTTAGTTCATACTGTTTATGTTAAACATTTGGATTCCTAAAACTTATTGTCTGGTTTTCTTTTTATTAGATTTTTGAATAAGTTCCCTGTTGAATTATACAAATATAAGATTTGAGTATGCCTATAAATTAATAACAGATTTTAGATTCAACTACTATAAAATGTAATGATCAATTTACACTGTTTTGGAAATGTGCAACACCCTCAGGCATTGGCATTTTTTAAGATAAATATAGCATGTATTGTGTAAGGTTTGTTTTGTTAAAACATTCATAGTACATAGAAAAGACTCTTTGAAAACAATAATAATCTATAGAGGAAATGATTTTAGAATTTCTCAAACACTTTTACTGAACAAATTCACCCACCCATAGATGAGATTTTAAATCACCTCCCTGAGCTCCATGTGTTTTTATGGAACAGCCCATTACAAAAATTGAATATTCAAACAATTATCTATATGTTACAGGCACACACCATGGAAGAAGAGTCACTATTACAGTCCAGGTATTTAGCACCGACTCCAATGTTTAATGCTACTGAGAATACCTCCCAATTAAGATGGAGTGTAGACAACACAGCAGATTACCAGACAGACCCTGGAAACAGACTGGAAGCCTCTGGTTTTAATGCTGAAGATGTGTTTTCTGTATGTCATACATTAATTATAATAATATCTTTTGCTTATTTTTGTCCAAACTTTTAATTCTCATAAGAAAAAAATAATTGCCTACATTTGAAAGCAGAAGTTCTGACTAGTGCACTACAAGGTATTCTATTTCATTTCCTTTATAATTTACAATTCTAAATTGAAATGTAGTTTTTAATAAATTTATTACTTTTCTGAAATAACTATTAACATATTTTCTAACTAAGG
This sequence comes from Mytilus edulis, assembly GCA_019925275.1. Lineage (NCBI taxonomy): Eukaryota > Metazoa > Mollusca > Bivalvia > Mytilida > Mytilidae > Mytilus > Mytilus edulis. The sequence continues at coordinate 103,849,815 of CM034353.1, read as the reverse complement.
GTATATTGTAATTATAATTTAATTGAGCTTTTTGCGATAAAATTGGCATGCATAAAGTTACTTTTGATTTGAAATTGGCTTATTGTCTGTCTATAACAAAAGTTGTGGAAATCCATAAAATGTAATATAAATGTGATGATGGTAATTTGTATGTTGACGAATCAGCAGGATGATACCCTTTTGGAGAAGTTTATAACTCCTTTGGATCATTTGGAGCCAGTCTCCTCCTAGACAAAGTCATGATATGACTCCACCTGGGATATGACTCTGGAACCACTGTTAGTCTCGGACAAGTGTAGACAGTAAATCTTATCGTAGCAGTAGTAGTCCTCCTAAGTTTGACCAACCAAAGTTCTCTACAGCTTCCCCTCAGACAAGACAGTCTTTGAGGAGTAGTCAGAAATCATTACAGGAGGCTAAACTAGCAGGTAAAGAAGAATTTTATATTTGTGGCTCAAACAAAAAAATCTGACTTTAGACGTGTCAGTTTCTTTTGAATAATAAAAAAGGATATAGAATCATACTAGGAGGGCACATTTGCCCTGTTGTTCAGATCAGAAGTACCTGTTTTTGTACTATCAAACTTCCGGGAACCAGTAAACTTTAATATGCAATTAAAACTATGTTGAATTTTTCAGCGCAAGTCAGGATAAGATTAAGTTTAGACATGAAATGACAGCCACTTTTTTTAAACTTGAGACAAAGTAGCCATTAATGCTTAACATTGGAGAATATAAGATAGAAACCAATTGGGCAATGAGTTAGTTGTTTTATACTTTGAGGTAACTGTTTATTTTTTTTTCAGAGAAAACTGGAGTAGATTTGGCTTATGTAAGTTCTCTGTCAACTGAGGCTGCTGAACAGAAAGCTCTAGTAGATGAAATGGTAGCACAGGGAAACCTTGGTGTTAATTTTACTGTTCATGAGGATTTTATGTCAGCAGGTTATTTTATTTTTACTGAAAATAATATTGATGAAAACTAATTTGATTGAATTTAGAAGTGTTATAATTTTCCCCTTTTGAAATGTGGTGCTGGAGACATAGATATACTGGGTATTCCTAAGACTGGTTTTGTATGACTTCATCTAGATAGAGAAATGACTGTAACTACTGGACAAGTGTGGACAGCAATTTTGTATCGTAGCAGGTGTATTTCACAACTACAGTTCTTTGCCAGATTTTAATTTTATGTATGGAAAGATTGTAATGTGTTCTATTCTAATCATTCATGCAGTTGAAACAGAATCATTTTGTGACATGATTTCAAAGAATGACCTGTTCACTTATCTATTTGACAGTTGGCGGAATAATTGGTCCTTAAAATTTATTCCTTAAACGTAGTACTATTAAAAGTCAAAAGAATGTGGCACGATAGTGTAGATTAAATGAAAAATGAATTCATTGAGTAATGATTTTGGTTCATGAAGTTAAAACATATTGTATAGAAAATTTATTACAACTGAACTATTTATTTCAGATCGAGCAAAAGACTTTTTAGACACAGATGAAAAAGAATTTGAAAAAGAAAATATTTTCAGAGAGGTATGATTTAACTTTAAGTACAACTAAATTAGATATTCTCAAATTAGTGTTTAATCTTTATGCCATATTAGGACATAGTATCAACTATTCTTCATATTACTCATGTCTCTCAGATTATATGGAAGCCACTTTCTTAGTATAAATGCAATTTATATGACCAACCAACAGCAGGTTTTTTTCGTGACATTTTTGGGGGTATTTTTGCTTGTCCAAACAATTGACATGATTGCAAGAATAAGACTTGTTTAAACTTAGCAACCAAAAAATAATGGTTTATATTTTCATAAATCGATTCTTTTCTTTAAGAATTTAGCATATTGATGTGTTGGATTCATATATTTTTGTTTGTACCAATTTTCATGGATTGAGGAGTGTGGTGGATATTTGATTTGATGGATTTGCCTCAAACCTGCCTATCAAAAATGTGTTTGTGGTCATTGTTGGTTGAACATTAACAATTCACAGTTCAACTTTACCCATGAAATCTATGAAATGTGACAACCCATGAATATTAATAATTCCACAGTAGGCTTTTCAAATATAAGATGCCTTTTATATATGATATAGGATGAAAAGATGGACAGTGATGTTTTCCCTGAATGTGACTCCTGGTCATACAAGAGTAAGATAGCTGACGGTGGTGAGGATGATCTGTGTAGGATATCTGTTGGTCAGTTTATGAAGAGTCGTTCAGGTCAACTGGGGTCTCTTGATGGAGATGGTCCAAGGGTAAGATAAGAACTAAATAGTTAAAATTTAGAATGAAAATGGGGAATGAGTCAAAGAGACAACAACCCGGCCATAGATCAGACAAAACAGCCGAAGACCACCAATGGGTCTTCAATGCAGCGAGAGGAGTCCTTAAGCTGGCCCCTTAATAAATATGTTACTAATTCAGTGATAATGGATGTCATACTAATCTCTTGTATTTCTGGGACATCATAAATTATGAAGATCAATGGATTTTGTAAAGAACAATTCTCATGAGTCGACTTTCTGTCTTAAAAATGTTAAATGAAGTTTATGATTTTGTCATCAATTTAGCCAGTGACGACTTGGTTTGTGTTATCACTTTTGTGATCTCTCTGACAACTTCATCTTGTTTGATTTGCACAAACTTGATGAGATGTAGAAAGACTGATTCAGACATTTATCAGCCAATGAGATATGGTGTAATACCACCAAATCATAGTACATCATATCTAGGTGCAATCAAAAAAGGGTTGAAATAAAATATTCCTTTCAATTTGACAGTTGTAGGAAATTAATCCAAATGATGAAAATGACAATTTGAGGACAATCTGACATATTTGTTCAAATTGCAATGGAAATCCTAATTTATGTTATTTTGCCCTTTCAGCCTGATTTTGGAATGATAATTAAAACCCCTCCCAGTGATAGAAAGATTTACCCATTGATTGAGACAACTGTCACAGAACCAGATCAGACGTCCAGCATTGAGGAAGATGGTACGGGTTTATTGTTTTATATTAATGTATAGCGGGTTATTTTTTTCGCAGGGTGTAAATTTTCGTATATTTTTGCGGATAGAACAAAATCGTTAGAATAAATCTGCCAATTTAAAAGAAGTACATGCAAAGGTATTGATAAAAGTTTTGAATTAGCCAAAATATTTTGTATACCTTATTCAATGAAAATCGTGAAATTTTACACCGGCTAAAAATAACCCGCTATACTGTATCAACTTCAATGATGCAACACTTATTTTTATCTTATTTTTTTTAAATATTCTCAATTTGTATGTCAAATTTGTCCAATTTTAATTCCATTATTTGTTCTAAATGAATTTGTTTAAATATCATAAGCAACTCCAGTGATTTCTACATATGAAGAGTCACATTACTTTTAGTCCATTAAAACAGTTTCACCTAGTTAAATGTTATCATATTATCAGAAAGAGTTCATGTTTTAATGTCAACCATCTAGACTTTGTCCTAAGATTTGAATTTCAAGAGCTAACAAATTTCAGCTGTTTCTATGAAATTTTGAGTGTCACAGATTCCCAAAGAGTGAAAAGGTCTTGCATTTTTAACCGGATTTTTGTGACAAAAATGTCGGTTATTGAATTGGGGATGTACGGTGGGCGGTCGGTCGGGTGATTGGGCGGCAATCAAATGTTGTCCGTGCATTAACTCATGAACCGTTCAACCAAAGCTTTTAAAATTTTAATATGTTGTTACTGACAACTAAATGAAGGTCAAGTTCAATAATGGCGATTTTGACTTTTACCGTTCAGGAGTTATGGTTCTTGAAAGATTGAAAAATGGAGTTTCCAGTCGTGTCCGTGCATTTACGCATGAACTGTTCTACCAAAGTTTCCCAAATTTTAATATGTTGTTACTGATGACAAAATGAAGGTCAAGTTCAATAATGACGATTTTGACTTTTACGGTTCAGGAGTTATGGTTCTTGAAAGATTGAAAAATGGAGTTTTCAGTCATGTCCGTGCATTTACGCATGAACTGTTCTACCAAAGCTTACCAAATTTTAATATATTGTTACTGATGACAAAATGGAGGTCAAGGTCAATAATGACGATTTTGACTTTTACCGTTCAGGAGTTATGGTTCTTGAAAGATTGAAAAATGGTGTTTCCAGTCGTGTCCGTGCATTTTCTCATAAACCATTCAACCAAAGCTTTTGAAATTTTTATATGCTGTTACTGATGACAAAATAGAGGTCAAGTTCAATAATGACGATTTTGACTTTTACCGTTCAGGAGTTATGGTTCTTGAAAGATCGTAAAATGGCATTTCCATTCACGTTGTTGCATTTACTAATGAACCATTCAATCTAAGCTTTTCAAATATTAATATGTTGATACTGACTACAAAATGGAGGTCAAATTTGATATTGACGATTTTCACTTTCAGCATTCATCAGTTATGGTTCTTGTGATATTGCCAGGACACAAATAAATGTTAATAAATCCTGTTTGCTGTTGTTGTGACAGCCTCTTGTCTTTTACCTATTGCAACACTTAATGTATTGACAGTTATTCTGTTTCTAATTTATTGTAGGTACTCTACATATGAGTGATGGAACACTACACATGAGTGACATATCTAGATTCATGTCATCTGTGTCCATGTCTAAAGATCCTAAAGAGATAGCCAATATGGTCATGGCATGGTCACAGAAACAGAGTACACATAAATCATCAAAGTTACCAGTCAGAAAGGGAACCAGTTTGAAATTTCGGGACAAAAAATTGTCCTCTGAAGATATGAGTTTATCTGAAATCCCTGAACTGCAGTATTCTATTGATGGTGAAAAGACTAAAGATATTCGAAGAAGTATTGATAAATCTGCGAGTGTTTCACAGGAGAAACCATTAAATACGTTTTCCTATGAAAATAAAACAAACCCCGATGGGGAAGAATCTGATATGGAGGAAAATAACAAACCCAGACATAGTGTTATAACGCCACCTAAACTTTCCTCGGAAAACTTTGTTGTAGATGGTTATTCACCGAGACTAAGCATTTCTAGGACAAAATCTCCCGTCAGGTCTGGTAGATTGGATCAATCTTCAGATAGATTTATTAACCCTCAAAGAGATAATGAAGTGCCCCAAGTGACAAGTGCTCGTCAGACTGAAGGAGCATCCGTTAGTTTGGGTACATCGGCATCTTTGTCTGCAAGAAGTAGTATGAATGATGATATAATAAAAGATGGGAGAAGTCCGAGGGTTAACACATCTGGTTGGGCAGGTCATCATATTCCCGATGGTACAGAGTACAGTAAATCGTCTGAACTCCATCATGTGATGTCACGACAGGAGCTAGTGGGGACAGAAGATATACAGTTAGTGGATTCAAGGGGGTTTGATGCTATTTCAGATAAACATTCATTGCCTCAACAAATACCTATTCAGAAAAGACATTCTGATTTTGATCCAAAGAAACATCATGCCATGTTAAAAACCCAAGGAAATAAACATAAACACAGCCATTCTGCAGAAAGTTTAGCTCTAAATAGACATAATGACAATTTGACTTCAACTCCAGTGAAAAAATATGATCTCATTGGTGAATTCAAATCTTTAGATGCACTCAGTAAGACTTCTCCCAACCGTCACCAGTCTGATCCCAATTATCATAAATCTGAGTCAGGAGATCAACAATTTTCTCATACTTTCCCTGAAACTTTGTATGCTCAGCCACATACCAGCAGTGATGTCAAATCCTTCTATACTACACAGACCACCAGTGGTCAAACTCATTCACAAAATACTGGAGATCATGTTGCTCAAAATAGAGCTTTCAATTCAACATCATCTAGTCATGAACACTCTACAATGTCTACAAATCAGAGGGCAATAGATGACAAAAGTTTAATGCCGCCACCACAAATACCAAGCTTTCGACATGATCTCTTACCAAGACAACCACCACAAGATAAACCAACATTGCTTACCTCAGAGTCCATGTTGTCGCGAGATTTTGCAAAGGATTATTTGGTTCGTGATAATCCAGGAAGATTAATTAATCGTAACGTTCATCCCAAACCACTTGAACATCCGATAGACTCTGATGATATGTTGCCACATAGGGATTCAGATATTCCACTGCCGACTCATTACGATTTCATGGGGGATAATATGAATATATCCAGTCGGTTACCAGTATATCAGAGTACGCCATATAACAACAGGAATGACACAACTATTATCACCCCTAGTAGCATGCACACGATGATGTCAACTGGTATGATGCATGAACTGCAGGCAGAAAATCTTACAGTTATGGAAGATGGTAAGTATTATCTGTATGTATAAAAGGAGATGTGAATTTTCGTCAAAGCAAATAGTTTTTTTTTAAACCTAATAGCAAATAATGAGTCTGATAAGAATACACAGTGAAAAATCAAAAATAACCAGACACCCAACTAAAAATAAATTACAAACATGGAAGAAAATCTAAACTTTTTGAGAAACTCCCACCAATATCAGTTGGTGCAAATTCTTCTGGCTGTGTGTATGTTAAATGGCTTGATCATGTTGATTTTTATACACACACACATGCTTATTGTTTTACAGATGTCAGTCACATGGTTGTTAAGAAATTGGGAAACTTTAAGTAAACCAATTATTTCTGTCTAACAAGTTTCATGAATGTTTTGTATTGAGGGTTTGTATACGGTAAATTCAGAAATTTTACTGCAATTTTTAAATAAAGGACTATTTTTTTAGCCTGTATTCTATACATACCCTTTTGATATATTGTAATGCTATCTTTTATACAGAATGTTCTCATACAAGAACCTCACCAAGATCAGATGGCCACCAACTTAGAACTCCACCAAGATTGTCGGCTGTTACAGCATCAAGAATGTTACATTTTGATGATGTTTGTTGTGTAGGCATATCCATAGAGAGGAAATTAGAGTTGACAAACCCGACCAATAGCTGGTTAGAATGTTACCTGCTGGTACAGGAATGGACAATAGATGGTCGGGAAGTCAATATAATGAATTATCTACCATTTGAGATGAAGAGGAAGGTCATTATAGAACCACATACAACAGAAAATGTTACAGTAAGTTACCCATCTTTTGGAACAATTTAAATTAGCATTAAAACTGGGAGAAAATTTTAAATGACTTTCTTATATTTTAATTTTAATTTCTAGCAGAAGAATCAAGACTCCTTTACAATAAATTTAAATTTCTTGCTGTTATTTCATGCCATGCATCTTTTGTTCTTTTGCTCTTCTCTTTTCTTAATTATTTTCCATTATCAAACTTTCAAATTAAAAAAAAGTGAAATGCACATACAGGAAAATGCCTTCCTTTTTGTTAAAAAATATTTTATAATTTTGAATATGTTACACATTGTAAAAGTAGTCATGGAAGTGAGATAAACTTTTTTTAAAAGTATTTAACCTATTTT